>DWPV01000194.1:0-35424 GCA_018251915.1 Urbanus proteus proteus
GTTTAACATTTTTTTACTATGTTTTTCTTTAAAAGTAAAAAAAAAAAACATGTTAAATGACCTCTCAATTTCAAAACCATTATTTTGTACGCTGAAAAAAATACTCTTAAGCTTAGTAATTATTCTTTTTTTATCCCATTTCTTTAGTACACACGCTCAGGATTGAAGCCGTCTTTATAATCCTACTCTACAAATATACGTTGGTTGGGTTTAAGAAATAAATAACACCTAAATTACACCGTGTTGGAAACGACATTCATTTTAAATTCTGGGATTAAAGCTTCGGGTTATCTTAATTAATTCTCATTTTAAGTATCAAATCACGGAAATATTTCGTAAATTTAATGTTACCTAGGAATATTTGTATTTAAAACTTCATATCATTAGAGGAGTTGCAACAAAACGCCACGATAACTTGAAGCTTGAAGAGCATTCAATGCATATCGAATACAATCGCATCGTAAGGATTGTAGCGACCAGATCATAAAAAAGTCTAAAGGTTTGCTTAGGACACGTACCTATGTCTCTACGTAAAATAGTTTTAAGTTAACAAAGATCCTGTTTCCATTTTGTTCCACTTTCTAACTTTTTAGGTGTTGCAGCATACCTGTTGGCGATGTTGAATACACAAACATACAGATTCAGAAATCTAATTTCATCATTCAGATATATGTCTGGCCGAGGACGAAACCCGGGTCCCATTGCAGTCAGAACGGTATGGTAACCGCTCCGCCTCGCGGTTCGTCAAATCTAATAAAGAAAACATTTGTATCATATTAATTTGTTGAACTGGGTGACGTTGAAGGTTGAAGGAAACTGGTTGAAGAAGTCATATTCAAATACGAGCAAGCAATCACACTAACATAATCTTTTATTTCCAGCATATGCGTTGGTCGCACACTCACACCCAGAGCCTGGAGTGTGAGGAGCGCCTTCTCGCGCGGTGCAACAGACCGCGCGTCAACTCGGCTATCTTCGTGTCAGCCGAGCCGACCGGCTTCGCTGGGTTCGATGCCGGCGAGTTCCTGAGACGACACGGCTCTCAGTCTAAACTGTGTCGTAAGGCCAGGTAAGATTTTTTGTGCAACTTACCCCGGGTTTAATTTAGTTCTTAAAGGCAGCAACTCATCACGCAAGTCAGGAAAGACTGTTTCTGTTTAGAACAACAGTTTCGTAGGCAATCTTCAAAACTTACCAACACGGACTTTTATTTATCTTTCCAAGATTCAATTTATCTACGAGTCTAAAACTAGCTTCATTGGACTCAATTTTGGCAAGTAAGGATAACTTATTCTCCATTTAAGTTGTATCCGACAGTAAGATCCACGTAGACTAACAAAATCTTCTGATGTTCACCTAATGCTTTCAAACTCATTTGTACCACACCAATAACATCACAGATTGAGAAATGTTTCTCTCTACTAAGTCTATGCACTTTAATATTTTGGATAGTGATGAATTTCTGTGATAACGTCGATACAAGGTCAAACTCGGTTGTAGCAGTCGTATCGTACGGATAAAGTAGGTCATGAAGCGGTGATTAACACTATTAGCTATAATTATGTCATCTAATCCTAATTGAATTGCGGGAGCGTATTAAGTCCAACATCGACTTAATTAAGAAGGCACTTCCTTTCTGCGGATATTTATGTTTGCTTATGGACCCTTATGATAACACTAGCATTAGCAAAATTACCTACTTATTAAATTATCGCCAGAACTAAAAACTTATTGTTGAAAGTAATTGAAACCGTGAAATCTTCACCGTATTAGATTGAATAAAAAAGAAATTACAAATTTATACAGGGTATCCCAAAAGTTGCACGACAAACTTGGGGAGGACAAAAGTCAGGGGCTGACCATACAGATAAAAACACCTCCGTAAAAGTGTCACCGTTTTTGAAATATTCCGTGTTTTACAAGGTGATGGATTGTTTTTTTTATCTTGGCACGGATTTTTAATATCTTTTAACCGTATTACATAAGGATATGATAGACCAACTATCTGATAGTATTTTGGAGAACAAAAAAACAGGCACACCACTTTTAATCGACTTCAAATAAAACACATCTTTTATTTGTGGTGTTGATTGCAGATTTTAATGGGTGCTGTGAACAATTACAATTAGCACATGACTCAAACTCTTATTCACAGATATCAGTGATATTGTATAGTAACGAATACTTTTTTCCAGATCGGCAGACAATATACCGTTGACAACGATGTCAGACTCATCGGAGAGGCTGTGCAAAGCCAAAGCACCAAGAGAGGAGACGATTAATGAGGAAGTGAGTAAATCTGATGACAGTGGAAGCGTCGAAACAGTGAAGCACTTTGGCTTGCCTATCCTCTCCGTGTCTGGCCCCTCCCCTCCCGACGAGGACTATGATCAGATAGATGAGTATCTGTAGCATTTCCACACCAGTTTCCAGCTCAAATATGTGCTGGAAAAAATGAGGCCTCCGTGGCCCAGCCCCGCACAAAGCCCTTAATCTGGAGATTAGGCAGTGTTACTTCGCACTTGACTCTTAAAAACTATTTCAATTAGATCCTTCTCGTGAAAGTGTTTGCGATGTGTGTTTCGGAACAATGTTTTTGCGTCACAACGAATCTTCGAAGACTTTCGGGTGGTTTGGTCTATCGGTTATTTAAAGGTGTGTCTTGATGAGGGACCATAGTTTTAGAATGGTGTGTGTTTTCATTTATTCTATAACCTTTGTGAGTTTACTCTTGTATCTCTATTGAGTGTCTAGTTACTCTAGGAATGCATAGTTGTAATTCGTCGATTTTATCATTAAATTTGAATTCACTATTATAGCTTGTAAGGAATGCACAATAACTTTATGTATATCGACATTATTTAACAGTGCCACTCTAAATTTTAATATCTTAAATATACTCAAATATATCTGTATCGATATTCTTATAAGCAATTTTAATGTAAGTATTACTTAAATTATACATAAAACTCTGTACAAAATTAATGTTTTCAGTGAGAGTTATATTTTGGTTGCAGTTCTAGTCGCTTGTTCAGTATGAGCAATAGGATAAGAATTATTATCTATCTTAAACTGTAGTATGATCCTTACCTAATAAGTTTTAGCGTTTACATAGTTTTATTAGTATATAGATCTATGATGAGATGTGAAGGTTGAACTTTGGTCCAATGATTGTATTATCTGCACACATGGTGTTTTAGAGTAAGGCAATTATGATTTTAATAGAACAGACATCATGACACGGTTGAACATTCTCTCTGATGCTTTGTAGCAATCGATTTTTATGTCCTAATTTAAAAAGAAACATATTAAATATTGTGCTAGGATTAGCTTTTTAAGATTTTAAGAAAATTGACTTTCTTTTGCTAATTTTGTGAAGTGATTATAGCTTATGATCAGAATTACGTTGCGTACCTACGTTTTGTATTGTCAATTATATTTAATCTTGTAGATATTTTCACTAAGTATGCTTTTATGGAAGGTACTAAGTAGACATAATTTAAGATAATCTGACTTTTTAACTTTTCTTGAAGTGATGATTCTAAACTGGTGTTAGGGGACCAGATGGAGTGCATAGCTAATTATATATTCAATTCAAATTTTGGCATATTAATATCAATCCGATAAATCCTAATAGCAACGCAAGTTTCGAAGCTAAGACTTTATTATTCCCTCCACTACTTATAGATTCCTTCATTGATTAAGATTGTGTGTTGCACGTGTTAGGTAATATGCGAATCATTGTTACTTGGTCGAAAACGAAAAAACAACTCGAAAAAAGCATTTTTGAAATGATTATATTCGTTTGATTATGTTTCTCTTACATCGAGATTTAACACTTTTAAATCTATAGGATTAAACGAAGGCATTGTATCGGTTTGCAAATTTTAACTTCCGCAATAAAATTGCAACCAAATTCTGCTATAAGCTATTCACATGCTATTTCCGTATCCGATACAGGAATGTGTAAAACTGACCGCATTGCAAATTATATTTCCGCGAAGAGATTTTTATACGTCTAGACACTATAAACTACTGCAATTTTCACCCGCATTTGAACAAAATAGCCAGTTTCTGCCTAGTTGTCGATAGAAATGTGAATTTACAAAAGTGTTTTGAAAAGTAATCAAAATAATATTTTTAAATCACCTACCGTACGTTTTATTTTTACACAACTTCAGAGTAATATTTAAGCATATTAAAGTAATTTATTTATTTCTGGCTTATTAAGACAGTAGGTACACCATTCTCGGTAATCGTTTAGTTTCTGTACAAAAAACGTAAAATATATTTAAATACAATTGAAACCAGAAACGAATAGCAAGCCGGATGTTAAAACTTATGCTTGTTTTGTTTTAATAAATAGAAACGGACGAATGTTTTTTTTTTGTAAATACACAAAAACCTGTGGACTGTGAACGTTATTTAAATAGAATTTTTACGATACTTAAAATCCATAAAAGTTAAATCCTAATTTTACATGCCTTTTGGAAAACTAGGCAGAGGGTCTAACATAACTCGGCCTTGTCCTTATTTTATTAAAATTTTACTTGCAAATAATAACACGAAAAGATGTTATGTTGTTTATAATCTTGGATATGAAAGTTATGTTTTTCGTTTTCGAACAAAGATAATAATGTATTCACAAATCCTTTCTAGCTGGAATGGGAAACATCTTTATAGCCAAAGATTACTAAATCTATGTAGGTAATTATGATTAGAGAATGGTTTAGAATGTGTGTAAGTATTGCTAGTCAATTAAATTGACAGCTCACGGTTGATTTGCTGTAGTCTGGAGGATAAAAATGTAATATCTAATGAAAATACACTTGAAAAAATTATTGGAATTTCACAATAATTCTATGTAATAATGTGTGTTATGGAATATACAATGTGAACTATTTTTACCTATATTCCAACAATCTTTACCTCTAAAACTGAAAACAGTATCAAACGCTGAATTATAGTCATCAGCATCATTAAAAATAACTACTTGAAGAAATTGAAAGTACCGTCTATACAAATTATTTTACTATTATTTATTAAATAACCTCGTTAGTCAAATTAAGCGAGAATAATATTAACCATAATTGACTAATTAATGTAGAAAAATATCAAAAGTTAAATTACACTCATAATCTATCTTGTGTCATTGTATGATCGACATTATTTAGTAGATTAATATGAATACTAGTCGTAGTTGTAAACGTCCTAATTCCAATATTTAAATTATTATATTAATAATAGATTCAGTAATTTTCCCGATTAAGGGTCATCCACCTATTACGTCACATATTAATGGTAAGAGAGGGGGTCGACGAAGTGTGACATCGTGTGACAAGGTGTGTCCTAAATTTCACGACCTCACATTTCTAAATTTAAAACTGTTGTTTTAATTTGATTCTCTCTATGTATTTATCAATGTGACGTCACACTAAGACGGTTTTACAAATGTGACCAACTGTGACAAGGGGGAGGGAGGGGTCAATAAATCATGAAATTCGTGTGACGTAATATATGGAAGGCCTATTAACAGAACTCATAAAATTAGCATAATTCCCTGTATGGTAGAAGTCGTCTTGTGCCAATATTACGTGTTATTTCCCAATAAATACATTTTTAAATTACAAATCGTTGATTAATAATTGATGTTATTTTAAAAATTCGCACGATCCATCCAATTGCCCTTCCAGATGTGATTGCAAAAATGTAAGCTTTTTCACATTGGGAAAGATATTAGTTTTCATGCAACCATTGTTACCTTAATTATTATTAAATAATGCTAATGGAAAAGGCAAATAAACATATGCAAGACGTCAAATTAAAGCTAGGATTGCTCAGCTTAACTATACGACTGGACAGTCCTCGGGAGTTTTGAATTTTAATATGGTATGCTTATTGAACTTTATTTCTTAAGCTCCATCTGCGATTGAACGAGTCATTATTATGTCAATTACTATAATCTTACATGAATGCAATAAGAATAACTATCTCCGGCATTCATCATTAAATATTTCATAATAGTTACAGGTTATTTCAAATGTAAAATGCCATGATATAAGGCTATCGCCTTAGAACTATCGTTCTATTTGCAGATTTTAACTCACTGAGAATTGAATGTTGCCTTCAGAGATAATTTCCATGTATAATTCTGCCTCAGATGTCCGTTGCACTACGTAACTTAGATTAGACCTGTCATGTTTAGAAATGCTTACGATGTGTAATGGCACAGGCTAATGATTTTATCTCTGACAGTATCTGATTTATCTGACAACATCCTAGCAGTATTGAGAAAATATAGAAATATCCGCAATATGCGAAAAAATACATAATATGTATTTGAAAGTGACAGAAATAAAAGGAAATTATATTTTGTTACTTAAATGGCTGCAGTTGTGAATGCTGCTAAATAGATATTAAATAACGCATTCAATTACTATGTGTATTCTATATTCCTAGGTATTACAACTTCTTATTCTCAGCAGTTATTAGAAGCGGTCAAAGATTATGATGTAAGCAATTTATATCTTTGTGATTATTATAATTGTTATTATATTTATGATGTTGATATGAACGCAGATGGAGCGACAAGACTAAGGTAATGGGAGAGTGAAAATAATTTAGTATGTTTCCGATTGATTCACATAATCTTCTATTTAAAATTTAATTTAGCGTAGCTTTTACATGATATTAGGACGTGCGTATTTTTACTCGTAGTTTTATTATTAAAGATGTACATATCTATAAAGGACACTATATAAATTATAATGCTCATAATATTGTAAAATACATTAATTAATTCTAATGAACATTATTGTAAATTTATTATTTACATCCTTACGACGTCTATTTACTATCACGATGAAATAAACATTTTAAAACTTATGTGTGTTTTATTTTTAAAAAATCCATTTCATTTTCGTCTTCAATACAAAGCAGTTTTTATTATATTAAGTGTTTTTTATATATATTATGGAAGTAGCAAATGAGGTTGCAGCCCACGAAATAGTAAGTACCCACTGCGGCCCATGGACATCTGTAATAAACCCCAGATAAGAGCACAGTCCTACCTCAAATTGGCCACGTATGCGTTGCTAACCCTATTGAAATTGGAACGCCTCGAATAAGTATGTCTCCCTTACACCCTTTAAACCAGAACACAGCTGTGCCAATACTTCTATCTATAGTCGCTGGACTGACCACAAAGGACTCAACTTACCTTACCTTACCTAATGTAACATTTTGGCGTAAACACCACGTTTCATCACACTGCCAAAAAAGCAAAGATGTAGAAAGAAGTAGAAAAGTTCTCGATTCAACTGCCGTCTTACTTATTACTGCCTTAGAATAGAAGTAAGCTTGGTAGGTACAAAGGAAAGGATAAGAAATACGACTTATTCCAAGTAAGTATTTAATGGTACAAATCGGCGAACTGAGGTTAGTAAGACTTGAATTCTATTTAGGGTTGATTACAGATATGTACATTGTACAAATCGAATTACTTTTATTACTATTTATTAGCAATACAATGTTCAAAAGTGACCCGAACTGGGTCATCTTATTTCTTTTTTAATCACTCTACATTCATAGCCCCACACTATAATTTTATCCCGTATCATAGATGCTACGGACTCGCGAATACAAAAATACCCAGACCCAGAACAGAAATCTAAATTCATCATTCAGGTATCTGTTTGGCCGAATGTCGAACCCTCTTCGTGTCAGACCGGTATGGTGGTCCTCAATTTTATTAAATTCTTACCTATATAATGTTTTTATGTTCCGTGTTGAGTTTAAGGATATTCGGGTTCGTTGAGGATATTTGATAGTTTCGAATATATCGATATCAGATAGGGAGTTGTGGCTCTCCCTATTTGATATCGATATCAAGAAACCGTATAAATAAATAAAGTTGTTTATGGAAATACTTATCTCTATTTCAATTCCGAATAAGTATTTAGGTATATTAGTTATTAAAAAAAAACAGTATTATCTATTCAATTAAATTTATTATAAGAAAGAGTTTTGTATTAAAGAATTTGAAGAATTTTAAAACTAAAACAAAAACAATTTTTGCACATAGATATAAGTAATAACGTACCTATTTATAGGTGTACGTACGATAATTAATTAAAACACGAATTATCGTTAATTTTGTACTTTAAATAAGTTTATGTACTTTATGAAGTATAATATTTACTTATTTACTATGTCCAAGTAATTGTATTTTCTGTCTATAAAAGCACAAGTATGTAGGTATAGGTAGGGTAGGTTTTGAAGGTGGTAGAACCCCATGTGGTTCGACTTCGGCGGCACCACCGCCACACCTATTTCTGCCTTATAACAGCAGTGTTAAGCACCGCTGTGTTCTGGCTTGAAGGGTGTGGTCAGGGAGACAGACTTATCCGAGGCGTTCCATCTCAGTCCTCAGGGGTAGCAACGCAACTGTAGTCGACCCCAGGTATGACCGTGATCATATCTGGGTTTGATTACAAATGTCCATGGGCGGCGGTGACCACTTACCATCAGGTGGACTGCAAGCTCGTTTGCTTCTCACATGTTAAAAAAAAAAGCGACTGAAATGAAAATTTTACAAATCAATCTGCTAACAGTGGCAACCCGCAGCGCCAAGCCGGCCGGGCTCCGGCCGGGTATTGAAAAAGTTTGCGGCCCTGAATTAATGTATAGCGAGTAACTAATTGCAATAATAACTTGCTGGCCGGCTGTCACCTGTCTAACAACCTTATGAGCGTTTTTAATTTGCTTTCTAAATTAGCTTTTGAAGCCAATAAGTGTAAATTGCTCAGTGGTATGAATTTAGGCCTCTTACGTAGGGGATCCGAGGATCATATCCCATTCATAAGCATTCAACATGTATTTGAATTAATTGTCACATGCTTTGATTGTGAAGGAAAAGTTCGAAACATCGCAAATCTATGTTAATGCCTGAAGTGTTGTGAAAAAGTCTACAAAGGTGAATTCCACCAATAATCATATAGGTACACTATATGGTTAGTTTGGTAGACTTTGATCTACTTTGTTCTGTCTGAAAATTCTCTCAAACTAGCACAGCAGCGCAGCGCTACACTGTTCCAAAAAGTATCAGAGAGAAGAAGAAAGCGATCTCTACAACCAAAAAGAGTTCTACCATGAAATCAAACTGAAGCAGCTGTTGTTTAAAAAGTCACGTTCAAAATGTTCCCTATTATATTCCCCAGATTCCTTAAGTCAGATCGAGCAATTCCAGGAGCCAGATCAATCACGTCAGCAAACACCCTCACCGTATCTCCTGCCTATAAATCATTTCTCTTTATTTACTTTATCTGCCGCGAGCGTAACAATATGCCACATACATCTTCCTTCAATAATAAATATCGGATAGATGGAGGTGAAATTCCCAAGTTTTTTGGGAATTAAAAGAGCGTTGTGGTAGAAACTTGTTGGTGATGGGATCACATCACAATTTTTTTAATTACTTTTATAACATGACGGAAGCAAACGACCATGCATTCCATCTGATGGTAAGTGACCACTGCCGCCCATGCCATTTGTAATCAACTCTAGATAAGGACAGTGTCTTACTTGAGTTTGACCAAAAATGCATTGCTACCCCTGAGGACTAAGTGGGAACGCCTAGGATAAGTACGTATGTCTCTTACCACAACCTTCAAGCCACAAAACAGCAGCGCTACAATTTGCCTTTAAAAGGTAGAAATAGGTGTTGCGCTGGTGCCATCGGAGTCAAACCACAAGGTTTCTACCACATCGTTACTAGAGATTTCTGTAAGATCATGGTCGGTTTTGATACTTTATTGTTTCGCTGCTATAGCTTTATGTTCCAATGCTGAGGAATCCTACTTAAAGACCCCTGTCTTTAAGTAGGATAAGTCTGATGCATATATGCCTAATACTTAGGTTGTTCGAAACAGCGGTAGAAATCATGTATTTGTACACGTACATAATTAATACAATCCGTTATATATTTTATTTCTATTTAAATGTTCTTTATTTTTTATATTACTCTAATTTCTTTGAAAACCGTAGTTCGTCACGTCATTGGTATTCTCGTCACGTTGGGCTTAAATTCTACTTGCCACTAATGCGTCGGTCTTGTTATTATGCGCCCAGTTTTGTGTCAATATCCGCTCCAAAGAATTTGAGGGAAATTAGGAATCTTTTGCATTTTACTGCGTAGAATGTTAGGCTATTGAGTATTAAATTTTGAATGATAAAAGTTATATTATTTTAGGTGGAAAAACTCTAAGTAGTACGACTCCGGCAGCACCACCGCTATACCTATTTCTGCCTCATAACAGCAGTTTTCAGCGCTGCTGTGTTCTGGTTTGAAGGGTGTGGTACGGGAGATATAGGTACTTATTCGAAACGTTCCAACTTAGTCCTCAGGAGTAGCAACGTATCTGTGGCCTACCCCAGATAGGACTGTGATCCTATCTGGGGTTCATTAGAGATGCTGCTCTACATTTTTGCTACTTCCATGATATAAAAAACACATTGTTTTCGTTGCATCAAATGCAGCTAATCGTATGATCCAAATGTAAAATTTGAATTTTGTTCCATAATCATTTCATATTAGATTTGCACTTTCTTAGATCTGCATCACTTCCAATCGATCACGCTTATTCGGCGTGAGGAAATAAAAATTGAGACATCTAGTAAAATATTTTTTCACTTGTCACTTTATCATCTTTGTCAAAAATTATTTTCATTCAATCGTTGAAGTCGTTTCAAAGAATCTAAGCTTTTGTTGTAACATCGCTCCCAAACGCGTATACTTTTACAGTTTCCGAAGCGATCACTTGTTTATACATACAGAAATATTTGTGTATCTTAGTTCTTACGTTTTTATACTTTGTATCACAAAGTTATACATTTTATTGAGTACATATTTCGAACAAGTTCTAAGCGTGTTTAAGCCCCTTCAAGAGGATTTCTACCGCCATTCAGGGGAAGTTGTGTTCGTATAAAAAGAGCTTTTTTGCTTTAATCTTGTTTTGATTGATATTAAATGGCACTGATATATTGTATCTTTCATTTTTGTCATGCGAATGTGAATAATATTTTGATGTAATAAATTTACGCCACAATCATGTATGGTAATTATGTACAAAAACCTTGTGCTTTAAGCTCCCCCAGTTTTGTGGAAAATCCGGAGCTCTTAACACCGAACACAATACAGTATTATTAGACACAAAATATTTTTTTATTTACGACAATAAAATTGATGTAATATAATTTTATCACAACAATACTTATATTGAATTCAGAATTATTGATAATTTGATCTCATACCTAGTTCTCGTATGACATATAAGAGCGTGTAAACGAATGTTTATAGAGTTACACAAGAGCCGTTATAATGGAATGTGAACTCTTCGTTATAAAACTATATTTTTTTAATAAAGAAATGAGGTTCTCAATGATCAAAACACTTTTACTGTTTTTAATTTGCCCGTAGCAGTCTCCTATCCAATGTATTTAGTTCCGTGATGTTTACCGCGCCATACGTCATGCAATCAGATAAGTAGGTAGGTACTACGAATCACGTACTTTCCGGGAGGCGACACGCAAAAACCTATTTTATTACTCAAATTAGTTCACAGTTGTACAGCCAGCAAATAAATATTGTTTAAAGCAGAAGTACAGTACTCGCTTCAATTGCGGTCGCCTGTCAAATAAGCTCCGGTATCTCGAGAACGCATTCCCACTGAAACAATATTAACTGGGGCTCGGGCAGTTTCATTTCCATAAGAAAATAAAAATGGCCTCTATTTGTCTTCAGGGACTCGGAGACTTTGCTTGCTGATGTTACCATTTGTTTCATTTTGTTAAACTTCTCGCAAGTAATTGTATTGTTTTTTATACAATACCAAATGGATACAGATAATCTAAACCAATTATGTTGGCACTAGTTTATTACTAGTACCTATTTACATAAATTACCGACTTATTTCACACAACATACACCGTTGCGTTGCAGGAAAAACATGTCGGTAGCAGCAGTTAGTTCTTAATCAAACAAATTATATTTCATTTTTATAAAATATTTGAGTAGTTTTCAATTGAATGAAATCGTTGAAATGAAATTTTTTCGAGATTTTAGAAGAGATACTTACTGAAAACTTTTAATTCCTTTAAAATTATCTCATGGGGTTAAAATATTTTTGGACACGGGAAGAATTAAGGAATTTTCCCTTACAGTTGCATGGAAACAACATCAAATATTATCTTTTAAAACTCACTCGAAACTCGAACCTAGACCATTGTTAGGGGCAAGTGCTTGTCTTAAACTGGTTACTCGGCATTCACGTTAGCGGTAAGCATTATTTCGGCTTAAGATTTCGCCTTTTACCTACTACCCAGTGGATGGGGCGAGGAGATCAGAACTGCTGAAATTTGAGACTTTGCAACAAACATAATATATTTAAATAATGATATTTATACGGAGATAAATTAAGATTTTTCTTCTGTCGCCCTTTCATAAAAAGTGGAAGTGAGTATGCTGTCCACTCCTTACTGTTCTTTGCACCTTTTTTTGAAGACAATCTTCATTATATTTTTTTTTACTAAAAACTTTTTAATTTTAAATAGTGTTGTATGTGTTTACCTACTTTAACTGAGATCTTTGACAAACTTCAGGACCATTAAGACCAGGAGGACTGCACGGCCTGCATGCTAAACGCCAAAAATAAGTTACCTACAACTTGTTATTTATTCAATTATTATAAATTTATTTGGTTATTTTGTCTACGAGTAAAGAGAATTTAAGATAAGTTACAATGAAGTTATATAAACAAGACAGCAAACCACTAGAATAAACAAACTAAGTATTGTAATAAAAACTTAAACGAACGGCGATGAAAGAAACGGCACGAGTACCTACATACCTACGGAGTACGTGTGTGTAATAAGAATTCTTCAGTCGATATTAAAAATACCGTTTTCGAGCAAAGCATAGCCGATATAATAATTGTATTATGTACAAAAAGTATTGTACGTTTGTAGTTCAATTTCGTAATATTATGTTTATTGTTTTAAAAATAACAACCATGTATATGCCACACACACACACACACACACACACCATAACGATATGGTGTGGTGTTTTTTTTCTCTGGATATAGCTAGACTTTAAGCTCAACCGAACGTTAAGCTTGAGCTTTGTTAGCAACGAATTCAGTATTGAAATTCAGTCTGCCTATAGGTTCTCTATAATGTTCATCTGTACTTGTGGATTATGGCCTAAATTATTTTCATTCAGGAAACAAGTGCTTTTTAGAAGAAACATAATTATTATCTTTATGAAAATTATATGAATGAATTACTCGAACTATTTTTTGGAACGCCGATACATAGAAGTGCGATGGAATATTGTTAATTAAGTTACAATTATTTACAGTGTTATTATTAACGATTTATGTTGTCACAGAAACTACATATATTATGGTGTATAATCGCGCTCTTAAGGATATTTCGAGAAAATCTTTGCAGGGGACTCAAATGTTCCTGGAATGAGATTAATCCTGCATGATTATCGAATACTTAAGTTCTATATCAATTTCTGAATTATAAGTGGTGTAGCTATCGAAATAATGTTTAAAGTACAGTTTTCGGATTAATAATAAAAAAACTAAATTAAGTACATTTGTCAGATTTTATAAGTAGCCTTAAAATTATAGGTTCCTATTTAGATAGTCTGTAAAATAATTATTACCTATAGCGTTATTTTTAATGCATGGATATTAAGTTAAAACTTTGTGAACGCATAAGCAATTTTTTGTAACGTCTCTGTGGTCGAATATGTTTGATGGCAATAAAAATGTCTGGAATCTTCTTCCAAGTAAGGTATTTATTCTGGTGTTTTGTATTCACAATAAAATATGTTTACCTAGGATTGTGGGTGTGATTTCTATGCCTATTGCTATTTGCGAGTCTAGAGGCTGTTTTTATTACATAACATGGGAATTTTCTTGTTATATCACATCACATCACATCACAAAAAGTAACGTAAAGTTTTTTGTACAATGATCGGTTATGGAATTAAAGGATTACCTATAAATTACATACGGATTACATATAAATGTATGTGTCATACAATTTCTGACATGTTTTGTCTGTAATAAATGTTAAAGTAGGTATCAAATATACGTAATATTAGGAGCGGCTTTGTCATCTTTAAATTGAACATGAGTCGTTTTTGCAGTTACCGCAGTTAACTCCAGACTAACTTAAAACTGATCATTTATACTTATGTTTTTATCACTACAGTTTTAAATTAAAAATAGCGTTCTTACAGAAAAAACCTGTCGTAGTTGAGTCGCAGTAACATCGAACCACGGAGTTGGAAAATAAAAAAAACTCTAACAATTACTGTAACAAGCAACCCGAGGACCATTATCATATTTCTGTCATAAAACCTCGAGTACCTACAAGTCCCGCCTAACAAGCCCCTTCTCCGTAATGCATAGAACTTGGGTACATTGTTCTCAAAGGATAAAACTCGTTATAATGGACCCAGAAAACATTTTAGAGCTCCGTTTTAAGACATTGATACTGATTTTATACTTTATTGACTTATTGCGACATTGATATTTATAACTTATATTATCTATTTGTTGCTCATTTCTTTAAACAATCAGTAGATAAATCTATACATATAAAAGAGTTTGTCCTAACTGATTCATCATCACCCATCCAAAACAACAGCAGTTAGAAACATGAAATTTGGACAGTGAGTTATTATTATAATCTAGGGCCTGGATTTTAGGCGCTAAAAGGATTGTTTGATATTCCACCCCTAATGGGATTAAATAGGGGATGAACATTTGTATGAAACTCCGTCAATTTTAATGCAAGCTTCGATGCAACTTCACAATCCCAGGCGAGCGCCGGGTAATTGAATTCCTTGTGCTACTATTGGTACAAATGTAGTAAGAATGGTACTAGGACGGGGAATAAACCGTTTTCAAACCGTTAAAATAGCCGCCATAAGTTATAAGTATATTCTAATAAAAATTAAATTCAATAACTTAAAAAATAGACTCTAAAAATAGAATCTCTTGAAAACATGTAGTTAAAATTGAATTTAAATTATTTCCGCGCGAGCGAATCCGCGGGCAACAACTAGAATGCTATAAAAGTTAAACTTAAGGTTCGAATCTGGAAGCATCGACACAAAACGTTGGTATTTTTGTTTGTTTGAAGAGTATGGTCAACACTGGTTAAGAGCCCTTACAGGACGATCTAAATTATTCCTCAGGAGTTACAATGCATATGTTGACGATTTCAAGTACTCTAGACTTATTCGGGGTCGATTATGTTTCGTAAACGATTAAATATATCATTTGTTTGTGAGTTAGGTAACTCAATTTCATTTTAGAAAATCTAGTTCAATAAAAAAATACATGCATATTTGTAATTCAGATTTTATTAATGTCCGGCGAACTCAGGATACCGATACTTAAAATAACACCTTTTCATAAACGAACTGAATTAATGAGTACTTTTTGTAAAAACTGCTTCCGATGTTTGCATGTGAGGTATACTTTAAAATCTCATTTATCTTTGCCTTATAGCTTAGATGTTTTAGATAATTGACCTGAGGTTTAATTAATTCAGAGCAATCAAAGTTTTAAGTACAGGCATTAATAATACCTTACAATGTTGTATAATCGTATCGAAGTTCATTGCACTTCGGTCAAGTATTTATGATTAAATGTAATTATTGATTATTTTTATACTAGATAGATCATCTTTAATATACTCTCGTATGGTAATTATAATATTCTAATAAAATCTAAATAAGTAATTTCCTCCCTTCCCTTTTGTTTCTCAGTCTTAAAGTTAAAAGTAAATACCTAGATAGGTAGGATAGGAAACCATTTCAAAATTAGATTAAAACTCAGTGTATTTTTTTAAGGGCTACTACTAGATAATTTTCATAAGTTTGACATGGCAAACGAGCAAGCACCTTCACTTCACCTGATGCTAAGTTGTTACTGCTGCCCATGGGCATTGGTAATTCAACTGTGAACAGGAGTTCCATCTGGATTTATGTCTTTCATAAAATCAGAAGTGCATAGATTATCTTAATTACTAGGTAGGTAGTATTTAATAACAAAGAAATTATTAATTATTTAATTTATGTCCATAGGCAGCAGTGACTACTTTCCGTTACGTACTCTGCCTTATCAATATAATAATAAAAAAAGATTTTAAAAATACAAAATTGCAATTGCAATATTTTTACCGTAGCGGGGCAAGGCTATAGTCATTATAATGGAGAGGTCTGTTTGCAATCCTTAGATTGTAGGAATCGCTGAGTATGTTGTATAAGGGTGGACCCTTGTCCCTGAGGCATTTAAGTGTTCCGCGCCAACGATTTCTTAAGGACTTATTCCAACTTGTTTGTTTGGCGAGTCAAATAAAACCAACTTATTTTTGTAAAAAATCTATACAAATAAGTGAAATTGAAGTGTCTGTTTGTGATTTCAAAATAACATTTTTTACTCAATGCATATGAAAGTATACACGATACCTATAACGAAAATGCATTTTTTTGTCTGTTTGTTTGGCTAAGGTAATCTTCTAAATGGCTGGACCGATTTTGACGGGACTTTCACTGAAAGATAGGTGAAGGTCTAAGGTATAACATAGGCTACTCTATTTCTCGAAAAATCCATTAGCGCGCACTCCACGCTCATGCGCGCGCTGTCGCGGGAAAGCGGGATGATATTTATGTTTAAATATGTATTCTTTTTTACTTTTTAAGCGCTAGTGAAACCGCGGAGATCAGCTAGTATTCTAATAAATTTCCTGATTATGTCGTTATATTTGACGAATTGCGTGGCGAAACGGTCACCATACCGTCTGACACGCAGTGAGTTCTGGATTCGTTAGCAGCCAGATCTGAGTGACGAATTTACATTTCTGTTCTGGGTCTCAATGTTTGTCTATGGGTGTCTATGACACCCACGACACAGTGAGTTACGACATAGTACTGTGGGGCTATGAGAGTAAATAGGGTCATTTAAAAAAATGTTGAAATATGAAAATCTCTCATGACTTAAGTAGGTACATCCGATTTCAATAGTTGTGATGGACTATCTTAAATTATATTTTTTCTAACTTCACAAACTAAAATTCATTGCAGCATTTATGTTTATTCGGTTTGAAAGGCGTGGTATGTATTTTAAATTAAGCTAGCGTGTAAGTTCCTTCAAATTTGTTCTTAGGTCAATTAGTGCTTAAGTTCATTTCTAATTATTTTTCATAGTTTCGAATATTTTTATAAAAGTAACAAAGGAGCACATGCATTCTACTTGATGGTACGTGGCCACTACCGCCAATAGACATCTGTAATGAATCCTACACAAGATTATATATTATTTTGATGAGAATTAAGTTGGAGCGCTTACCGCATACCTCCAATATAAATATGTATATATTTTAATTAACGATTCGGTACAAAACCTTGGTACGTTCTCATGTTTAACTTTGTATTAAGTTCAATGGCACTGGAAAAATCAATAGTTTCTCAATAGATCCCCTTCTATATTACATTAGTTCCCCGAGGCACAGGTCACGCAGAAGATACGTGAGGCGCGGTTGAGGAGCGATAGCGTCCTCAATTGTACAAAACATACAAAATCGGCGTACACTTTACTAATAATTGTTTGTTTGAATGATTGTATATTTTATGAAAAGTTGGTTCTACATTTTGTAAGAAATCTGTAAAAAGAAGCGCCGCAAACATGCCCGACTTACATCCGTCGCATCCTCTGAGGGATCCGCTCCGAAGTAACAATAAGTCCAACTCAAACATTTGATAATCATTAATGACTAAACTTGATGTGTATTCGAACAATAATACAAAATGAGTTTGTTACTGAGAAATAGACCTTGTCCACACGTGATACAGCCTCTCGTGAGCGCAAATCATTTTTTTGTTGTAATGAAGGAAAATACGAAAAATGTCTCATTTAATAATGCAATGTAAAGCACTTATGTACTTGTTCTACAAATGAGGGGTATATTTCATTTAATCTAATACCGCATCTCTGACTGACCGTACATATGACTTTATAATAAAACAAAAATTGTATGTAATTGTTGAATGTTTATTTTTTTTATAAAATAAAACACCATTTTGACAAAATTGTATTTTGTTTAAAGTTATACATAATACAATATTGCTACTTGTTTTTATTATCAGTGTTTTAGGGTAGATATTCCTATGTACTTTTCCATTTTGGTAACTGGTAATTAATCAATACTACCTTTATGTACCTACGTGTTTTTCTCTCATATCTGTATCTTAATATAGTTGTGTCTTTATGCATGAAGGTATGTCTCTCTTGGGTCTCAAATTTCTACTTTTTCTTGTTTTTGTATGCATCCTCTTCTATACAAATATGGTCCTGCCACGCCATTAAATTTATACCGGGAATTGCATCACAAGGTACGAAATGATTCCTGAAAAGAAAAAAAACTTATGTTCATTTGAATTATTTTTATAACAAACAAGAGAGTTGAATATCTAAGGAATACATACCAAGGTGAGATCTTCAAAAAAGCGTAGGGTTGAATTTGTGTTACTCCAACTCCGCTGTCACATAGTACTCTTGCTATACGTGTGTTTTTAACTTCCGCTAATTGATCTGTGGGTTTACAATTTTATTTAATTTCTGAGGGATCTATAAACAATCATCATTTTGCTACAAAACTTTTAGAAAGTGCCCGAACCTTCTAATTACAGACTATCTTTAAATTACATAATATAAGTAACTATAATAAAATCTCTGAATATGCAACATATAAAAGAGAAGGGTAAAATACCGCACTTACGTTCAGTCAAGGCAGCAGGGAACCCGCCATGCTCAAAGAAGAACTTATCGGAGCGTCTCCAGAGCAGCAAGTTGTGGGTGATGATGCAGTACAGCGTGGGACCTACGTATCCACCGGGGATCATCCTCTCTACGTATATCGCGGCCATCAGATCCACGTCATCCACGTCTTCATACAAACGGCTTAGGAATATAACTTTCTGGAGAAGGAATTCGATCAATTTTTTAGCTATGTCATTTAATTTTTCGTCCCACTAGACTCGGGACCTAAATATCCCCTGCCTGTTGTAGGAGGCGACTTTAAAGAACTGTTCTCAAAGGTCTGGAAGAGCGTAATTGCTCTTCTATGCAGTGCCTGACGGGATAAGCACTCAGACGTTTTCAGCTGCGTTCCGTTGAACGTATCATTAGTACTGAAGAAGGCCACCGTGGTTTTAATTTTATGGTGACAAAAACATTTAACTTATAGATAAAGTAAAGAAATAGAAGGGAAAATTGAGAAAATGCTTACATCTTTATCAATAGTGTCTTGAAAATCTGCGAAGGTTTTAGCTGGCTTCAAGCCGCAGAACTTGCGGTACTCATTATATGATGGGAGCCCGGCGTCTCGACCACGCATCATGTCGATGGCGCCAATATCACTCGCTGATTGACTTTCTCCGAAGATGCGGTTTCCCATCTGTATAGAATATGTGAATATTTTTAGGCAAAAAATTTAACACCAAAGGGATGACACAAGTTAAATGAATTTAATTTACAATTTAAGTTGGGTAACCTATTGTGGTTACGAAACTAGTCAGTAGGTTTAACTGTGACCATGGTCCATATACAAGTCGTACTTGTGGGCTACAATATCGACACAAATGAAATTTAAATCTGCCGTTCCTTATAGAATGTAGTGCTAACTTGATGATAATATCTCGGTCAGAGATACTAATATGCTGCTAGATGACTTGGCATCTTACATCTGTATTTGGCCATTTATAGTTCCCAACATATAGGCAAATTAGGCGTTCGTAAGGCCTTTTACGGGGACAAATTACTCCGAGAAGAGTTAAAGGGTCCTTGTAAAAAGCAGACACCGTTTCGTTCTTTTGAAAAACCCAAAGACGTTCAATCCTCCTACATGCAATGCTCAAACAATATAGGTACAATACAAGAAGACTGTACAATTATACATACGTCTGGATCCAGAACATAATCAAATTTATCGGAAGGTTGGAAAATATCACGGAAGGTATAATCAGCTTCAGTGTTGTTCACTGCTAGAATTCCACTTCTGAATGCATCGTCTACTACGGTTCTGCTGCCGGTGTACGTGCCGTTTCTGTATAAACTATTGAAAAACTCTGAATTAGTAAAACAATTAAAGAATCGTCTTTTCTGTGAAGCAAAGAGAGCATGTTGTCCAGTTGAACTAAGTCGCCTATATTCAAGACCAATGGTAAGGTCATGGTAATTTCGCCAAAATTGGAATAGATCATTTGTCAGAATATGTGCTATACTACTTCAGATCAAGCCTGATTACACAAAAGATCCGGACGAATTGAAAAACTCCTCTTTATTGAATTAATAAAATAGATAATGCAGAAATTAAATTAGTGCGTCGCCGGACAAATTTAGCAAAACAAGACCGTGAATTTCGAAAAGATACAAATGAGCTATGTTCTATAAATAAAGCTCAGATAAATAAAATGGGTAGATTCCTAACAAAAAAATGAAGCCATTTTTAAAATGGTTGGGTTATAAAAGTGACTATGTGAGCGTAAATAACCTAAAGGACTGACAAGAAACTACGTTAGTTTTGTGTGTGCGTATAAATACATGAAAGTAGCGTAGTTTTTTGGCTTCACTCAAATACGAGGCGGTGAGTAATCTACCTATTTTATTTATCTGAGGCTTTTGCTATCGTTACCTACATCACATAATGCGACTTATGAAAATAAATAAAGGCAGGTAAAATGTGTAATTATTCTAATTATGCTGTTACTACACTCATATTTCAACACTAGCAACTTTTATGTTCGTAGTACCACGGATAGCAACATCCTACAAAAAACAACAGAACAAAGATAAAACCTAGAACATTGTCTAAATAGAAAACACGTATGTTTAATCTTTTGGAAAACTTCTGATTGCATTTTGCAGAAAGAGAACATAAAAATATAGTGTCTACAAACATGACACAAGCTTACATAGCTAGTGAATGATGTGAATTTCATATTTAACCCACTTCAAAGTAATGTGCTACTGTTTCCCAAATTAGGAAACCAGAGCCTTGAGAGCCAATCCTTTCCCACACAACAAATGTAACTAACGATACGTTAGTAACACGAACCTTATGGATTATTGAATTGCAGTTAGGACAAACTACGCACAATATGTAACTACTACATACACCAGTGGCACCAATTAACGAAGACAAGGAGAGTTTTGCTCACGGTGCCAATATGTGCACCATAATCATAACTGTTGTATTTTACACTCATATTTAAAAACACCAATTGAAATAGCATTGGAAGGTGGTAGAACTCTATGTTGTTCGACTCCGGCGGCGGCACCGCCACACCTATTTCTGCCTTATAACGGCACTGTTAAGCGCTGCTGTGTTCTGACTTGAAGGGTGTGGTCAGGGAAACAGACTTATCCGAGGCGTTCCATCTCAGTCCACAAGGGTAGCAACGCATGTGTGGTCAACCTCAGGTATGACCATGATTATATTTGGGGTTGATTACAATTGTCCATGGGCGGCGGTGGCCACTTACCATCAGGTGGACTGCAAGCTCGTTTGCTATTCATACGTTATAAAAACAAAAAAAAAACAGACAACACCCACGCCCACACCTGCCCGGAATCGAACTCGAAACTCTCTGATACCAGATATACTCGTATTTGCAGTCGTTCGCCAATTTCAAAGTAAAACACTTTCGCATGTCACTTCATTCTAAATTAACATTTCAATTCCCAGATTAATTAATAAATTTTCGCTGCTAAATATCACATATGCGTATGATTTACGACTGTGATATCCAACAGCGGGTATATCCACGGGAAACCATCTTGGCAACCGTTACCGCAGTGGTCTCGCAAATTACCGTCTGTGTCATTAAATGAACATTATTGTGCAGCTCTCCGGGCCATTATTTATATTGTGGTACCGCATTATCCTATTAAAACAACCGCACAGAATAACAGTTTAAAAAACCTTTCAAAATTGCGTAATTTTCAATATGTGAAATGTATGTATGCGTGTGCGTATAAACGTATTACGTACTTTTTTTTTATATTTAAGCCTAACGATAGGGCAGACGGGCTACCTGATGGAAAGTAGTCTCCGTCGCCTATGGACATTTGCAACACCAGAGGAGTCGCCAATGCATCGCCGGCTCTGAAGAAGAGCTCTTTTTACAGCTTTTTTGAAGAACCCCATGTCATAGCGCTCCGGGAATACCTCAGGAGGAAGTTCATTCCACATCTTGCACGTTCGCGGCAAAAAAGAGCGTGAAAACCGAACCGTGGAGGACCGCCACGGGTCCAGTTGATGTGGATGGAACCACATCCTTCAGCGACTGGTTGATCTCGACTTCGATACTGGTTGATCCCCGCGGTTCCACCCGCGTTAAAGAAGTAAAAGCCGCGCGCTAATGGGTTTTTCAAAAATTAACGTAACCTATGTTACGCCTAAGACCTTGAGCTATCTTTAAATGAAAGTCTCGTCAAAATCGGTCCAGCCGTTTACAACATTACCTCAGCCAAACAGACAGACATTTTTAATTGCAATTTTGTTATAGGTATACATACTTTCATACGCATTGAGTAAAAAATGTTATTTTGAAATCACAAACAGATACTCTAATTTTATTTATTTGCATAGATATGTCCGTCTTCTGGTTCAAAACTGGTCGTCTCGTCGTCACACTTCGTCTCTAGTGTTTCTGTTTATGTGTTTTATTTTCAAGGGTATTTTAAAATACACTTACTTATGTCTGATCCGTAAAATAAACTAGTAACTGATATGGTATCTCTAGGTCCTTAGAATGATTAGTCACTATCATAGTTTTGTCCTAACAAACGTTTATTAAGGTATTTGTAGATTAAGAATTCGTATTACTTTTCTATATTTTAACTTATTATTTAGAGTATTTGAAGCAAGTCTATTATAATGAGATAAAATAAATTATACTTGAGAAAATCTATACCACTTCCACTATCTAATTTAACGTTAAATTGACTGCAGTTTGCAAGAATGTGGACATTGAGGACCGAAACGCTACTTTCATACTGAAAAGATGACTAACGTAATTTTAACTTAGACAAAGTAACATATAAAATAAGGTGTATTTTAAAAAATATTCCCAGTTTTTACATAAATAAACCTTATAAAACAAATACGAGTACTTCTATAAAAATATATTATAATAATGTGGTTTATTCTCGTGATCGTGCCCCGTGGAGCGTAACCACAATGCAGGGAAGATGGCTTTCTGGGTTACACACTGGAATAGCCCAGGCGCACATTGCGGCGGCGATGTTTCCCGTACCATAGGGTAAACGCACACTGACAATAAAAATAATACTATTTTTTTGCATCTGACTATGACTTCCGCTTGGTTGTTCATCCTAATTAAGAATTTCATTCTTGGAAATTAAGTCTAAATTTGATGAGAGGCACGAATATACTTGAAGTTGATTGTCATAAATGCGCGATGCGTGAAATTCGACCTTTGAGAACTATATTGCTAAGTAATTGTGCCTTACTAATACTTTTTTTCTTACCAAAAGCAACTGAGCTTAGCATTGCTTAACTTACACAGTGTAAGGGAGAAATTAGTGAGATGAGATGAGAAATGGAACAGTAGTGATACAAACATGATTTAGTAAATGAATTATTATCTTCTAGGATCCATCTTAAGCATCCTTCATTCCAGCCAATATAGTTCTACCGGAAAAGAATTACCACCGCACATATTTTAAGAGTGAAACAGTACTAACGTTTTGGTAGAAGGGAGAAGATGCTGGTTGATTTATGTAACACGACCTCCTCCTCTGACCTTCCTCCAGAGGAATAAGTCCCCAGAAAAGCCAACATTTCTGTGATCGAATGGAATGGCTTCGAATGGAACCGCTCTTATACATGGAGTTAGTTACAGATATGCAGTGACTTCTTACCAACAGGCAGTACCCGCTCATTTGCTACTTCAACCTTATAAAAAATTCTTAGTCTGCATCACATACAATGAGATCATCTTTACCGCTTGGCGATGTTGCAATACAATTCACTATGCACGAACCTTTACGTGCATCGTTAAACAATTTGATTCATCGGGAAATACCAAACGGTCAGAAGAAATTATTTGTGCCGTAGAGGCTAACTATGAGTATCTAAAGATATGGTATCTTTAGAAGTCAATCAGACTTCATATATTTACCCGACTACGTCAGAACGAGGGCAATGATTGTCGAGCGATACATATGTATGTCCATTTCTTTGGCACGCCCTACAGCCCAAACGGTTTGACGGATTTTAACATATGAGGTGTTGTTGGATTCGGCTTAATTGTTATAGTGACATAGGTTATATAATTTTTAAACATAGTGTCTAAAAACTCTGAAAAATAGGTTTTAATGAGTCGGGTTTTTTTTAAGATAATATTACTACTTTGCGTAAATTTTTCGACGAAGGGGAATCCTTGAAAAGGTACCCGACGCCTTGGGAGCGACGCCGGATTACGTCGGATTTTTACCGCACTAAAACCCCGGTGACCGTCCTCAGCGCTATGTGGAGGACTCCGTACCTACTGACAGAATTATACGAAGTACTATACACTATATTACTCATTATTAAGCATATTGGATATTTAAACGAAACTAGCTTTCACATCCACTAGTTTTAGTACAGATTTGCAAACATTTTTCCTAGTAATAAAACTGCAAAGTTAAGACCTCATTAGGGGCATGTTGAAACGCCTTAACGAAGTGGTAAGTCTATTAGCAATTATATAATGGCCAAGTATGCCAAGGAAATTATTATCCACTCATTAAAATGAGAAATGAAGCTATTTATCTTACGTCTCTATTTTAGAAATTATTAAAATCGTAAACAAAATCAAAAATGTTTTATTTAAAGTAGATTCTTTACAGAACACTTTTTGAACGTCAATAATATTTTTTCTTCTACCACCACTTCGGAAGATGTTTAGCTATGGAGAAACATTCTTAATCCTTGCCTCACTTAAATTTATTTATTAGCAGTATCTGCATTACTATTTGTATTATGTAGATATAATTGTAAATACTGTATTTGAGTGTTTTTATTGAATCAATTTTATTATTAGCCCTCTTTAAACTAAGAAGTGAAAAATGTAATATCACATTGGACGTAGAATAAATAACAAAATGTTTGAAAATACAATGCTAGCTCAACTTGATTATTTCCCCTTCCCAGCACATTGTTGTACACATCAAAAATTAAAGCTCTATAGAGATTTATTCGCTATTCATTGGCAATAAGGAAAACACGATGAAATCCCCAGGGCGGCGCGCACGAAACTAAAACGTTATTGCTCCGTAAACAATTCCTTAGCGGAGAATATGACCACTGTGGGGCGCGGGCGGTGCCTACGCTCCAGTTGCTTTCATTTTATTGTTTATTTATTTAAGAGCCTTTCTTTACAATGTTTATTTAATTTACCAACAACAATAACAAATAAACTTTATTTGTACACCAAATAACAAAAACACATTACATAATTGCACATAAAATAAGGCATACACCAAGGCGGTATTATCGCTAAGAAGCGCTTTCTTCCACACAATCCTTGGAAGGAATTAAATATATTTTAAATGAATTTCTTAACATAAATAAAAGAAAAAAATCAGTCTAGGAGAAAAAATATTATTTACGAAATGTTTTTTTTTTCTTTTATATATAAAAATAATAAAGATATCGGTGTGTTTTGTTTCCCGTTACTGCGGGTTTTTTTTTTTGTAAAAACCATATTGACCTTTCCTGTTCCGTTTAAAACTGGTCAATGGTCTGTAGATAAGGAACTGAAATGGCAGCGGCGTAGGCATTGAACGGGAACCAGGAATACTTCCCGACAGACACGATCCTGTTATTACTGGAAACAGCCTTATACCAGGTAATTTATAGGTCTCGGAAAGGCGCTTAGAATAGTCTCTAAATACAGGACCATATGATCAAATATTGTCTGAATGGTTGATTCGTGACACACAACTATTAGCAGAACATGTTCGTTCATGTTCATCTCCCAATGAGTTTGTTAAAATATAGCTATTATTTTATCTCGTGGCTATCACTTAGCGACCAGATCAGAATACAGTTTAGATTTTTTTATGATCGAAGTAGCAAACGAGCATGCAGTCCACCTGATGCTAAGTAGCCACTGCCGCCCATGGACATCTGTAATCAACCCCAGATGACACCAAGGTCCTACCTGAGGTTGACCAAAGATGCATTGCTACCCCTGAGGACTGAGTTGGAACGCCTCGGATAAGTATGTCTCCCTAACCACACCCTTCAACCAGAGCACAGCAGCGCTGAACACTGCTGTTGTAAGGCAGAAATAGGTGTGGCGGTGGTGCCGACGGAGTCGAACTACATAGGGTTCTGTCACTTTTGATAAAGATAGGGCAATACTGACAACAAAGTAGCTAACATATCTTTGAAATTACTTGTTCTCTAAATTTCATACAAGGATATTGATGATGTCCAATTTGTATAAGCCCCTGTCACCGGAAAGGCACTCGGTTTGCTATGCTCACATGAAAAAAACTTACCAGAAACAGCTAGAGTAATCATTCTTCGAAACCTATCACGCTTTAACACTGATACTCACTAAAATTAAAAATTAACTGAATCGTCATCGCTGGCTCTTAACTTGACCCGAATAAACATTACCGTTAAGGCTTCGTGATGATGATGTCATCACATGATGATTCGTGATGCAATTCCATATGCATACAAGATACTTTTGCATTTCTCATCATACAATCTGAATCGTTACTTCCCTAATTTATGGTACAATAAACCGGGAAATTACAAGTATGAATATGCAAGATGCAAAATATGCAAAATTTATATACGGAAATGTAACGTAATACATAATACGAGTATCTATGACTTCTCATGACTGATTGCATCACTGAGCTGAATAGACAGACAGATAATATTTGTAAACGGCTGTAGGGTCGTGGAAATAAGACCGTGTAAATCAAAGGTTAGATAATTACAACAATTTTTCAAATGTTAGACAAAACCAAATGATGATAAATAGTGCCTCTGCCACACCTGTTGCAAGCTTAATACTGTTGTGAGTCTCGGTGGAAGGGTATGGATACGGGCTTATATGAGTATTGTGGGGCGACTATCTTAGTCATTAGGAGTGATTTAGAACCACATGTAATTGGTAGTGAATGTCTATAGGCTACCGTGACCACTATTTGGTGAAGATACCATAAAAGGTTAGGTTGGCAACATAAATTATTAGCTTTGCCGCAATCCTTTTTAATTCACACTTCTGGGCACGTGTCTTCTCCCACAAATGAGAGAGGCTTGGAGCTCCACCACGCTGCTCCAATGCGTGTTGGTGGAAGGGATACAGGTCAGTGGCCAACTCGTGTCGAATGTTTTCAAAACCGCCCACAAGGCCTTCGACAAGGTTTAACGACTGCTATCCAATGGTAACAACCGGGACCAACAGCTTACGTGCCCTCCGAAGTACGGAATCGCGCATCCATCTAACGACCGCACTTAACATTGTAGATAGGTTGAGATCTACGCAATCCGTAGGGCTATGTGCGCTTTATTATTATTAGCTTATTACATTTAATTAAAGTTTTTTAAATAAGTATTAATCAGTTACCTGTAAATTAATATGTATTGAATATTAAAAACCATTATTTTTATAGAAGAATATTTTATTGACATTAATCGTTAAGTACAGAGATAAAATTTTGCTTATTTAAATACTTAATAGGTCATTGAATAAATATACCTATATAAATAAAATTTGTGTTAAATTAAATACTGCTGTAATATAATTTACTGGTGATCACGCAGTCAATGGATTTCGACACACAAAAACAGGTATTGAAAATTTGACGTAAGAATGAATTTGCAAGTTTGAAAATTTTGATTGAATCATCAAATCTCATCAATAAGTAAGGAAAATTATCTGATAAACAAAAGGGAACTTTTTCTGTTGGTTTGTGCTAAATTGTCAGTGTTCTATCTACCTGTTTTTGGTTAGATTAGTCTACAAAAGTATATTTACCTCTTATATCAAAATTTAATGGCAAAGAGGAAAGTCCGAAATGAATATTTTATTCTTTTAGTGTTTTCCTGCCAAACAAAGCGTGACGAAATACAAGAAAAGGAATAACTTAAAAATATAGGTACACAAAAAATGTTAAGTTGTCATTCGACGTTTTTAAATATAAATACGTTATTTAAGTGATAAGATTTGAATTTAATCTTATCTTTTTATTAACTTATCTCTTTATTTGAATAATTAAAATATTATAAAATAAAAAAAATACTTATGTTTGCGAATATGACAAATATCTTATTAACTTGAATCTAAAAACCAAGTACCCACCTTTTTTCAAAATGATTATGAGATATCATTTTTACAGAACTTTGACTTATCAATATTTAGAGTCCCAGAGGAAAAACAAAAAAGGACATAGGAGAATACATAAGGATAGACTTACTAGAGGAATCATATCACACATGAACAAAGGAAATTCAATAAGAACTTGAGATATATCGATTCTCGTTCTAGGCAAGCGATCCGAGAGCGTTGAAGAGATAAATGCTACTCGAGAATGCATCTGCAAAGAGTCCGATGATCAAGGTTCTACACGTGCCAAGGTTGCTGAAGAATCACTTACAGATTACATCTATTTGAGTGTTCTTACTTCACTGCAAATTATCTAGTTATTAAATACTGCCATAGAGATAGACAACTATCATTTTTTACAAAATAAAAAAAATAGATAAAAATATATATTTAATTACAGATAAGATTAGAACTCTTGAAGACAGTCACAGGTGCATTGGTACCCTCAAAAACTAAGTTAGAACGCCTCGTATAAGTGTATCTTTCTTACAACATCCTTTGATCAGTACAGCATCACATACATACATATTTGTATATAAATTATGAGATATATGATTATAGGGCTAAGCGCTAATATGTACCTATGGCTGATAATGCTAATGATTGATACCTATCTGAAAAAAAAAACAATCGGGTCATCACATCGAAACACTAATTCAGAATAACGGATTTTTGAAGACTTTCAAGTTCGGAGCTTAGTGTACGAAAACCGAAATTCCCCGAATGTCTGACTGTGCGTTGATGAGCTGGTTTTTCATTCTATTTAATCTCACGTCGAGTCACCAGACCGTAAATTTCAAATTTTCCCTGTGTTACCCATAATGTCATTAATTATTATTAACCATGCATAATACGTGAAATAAAATAACACGCATTGAAATACCACTTATATAGCATAATGAAACAAAGATAACACAAATGTTCGACAGAAAATAATTAAAGTACTATGTTGGTATGTTAAAAATAATTTTATCGCAAAATTAATCAAACAAGTAACAGTTAATTGCTATTAAGGTGCATATAATTTGCATCGATGCAAATAATAAGTCGCCGATTATAGTCTGTCTTTATTAGCATTCAGTTCAATTCCATTTTATTGTTGTTGAAAGTTTATTGAAATCTATATAAATAAATAAAATTGAAGTGTCTGTTTGTCATTTCAAATTAACATTTTTTTGCTCAATGCATATGAAAGTATACCTACACGATACCGATAAAGAAAATTCTAAAATCATAAATATAGTTACGAGACTTCGAGGAAGAGAGAAGTCTACAAAATGGTGATCAAGATCTTATCTGTGACATTATTTATCTATGTTAAATTTTATCAGTTTAGTAATCTAATAAAGCGCAATATCCCAACTATCGTTAATGTTTGACCTTTCAGGAGAACCACTATTAAGCGCGCCTACGTCAAGCAGAAACTGTCCCCGACTCATTTAACTTTCCCCGCCGTTCCCCAAAGTTGTCGCAAAACAAAATGCCAAAGCACGTTCCGAAACTTCCTAATGAACAGGTACAAAAAGTTACAATTACTCGGACGAACATGGGGTCACTCAACTCCCACTTGCATGCCCCGTGCGGCACAAAAAAGTATCGACAATTTGTGGTATCAAGTCTCAGATAAATAAAGTAGGTAGATCTATCATTCCTAACAAACAAAGGAAGCCATTTTAAAAATGGTCGGGCTATAAAAGTGATTATGTGAGAGTAAATAAACAAAGGAACTGACAAGAAACCACGCTAATTTTATGTAAGTGTGTGCGTATAAATACATGAAAGTAGCGTAGTTTTTTGGCTTCACTCAAATACAAGGCGGTGAGTAATCTACCTATTGTATTTATCTGAGTATCAAGTATATATCTTTTCGATACCGTCACTCTAGTACTCGATACTTGATATTTATAACTGTTCTACTTTTGTCGGTACATATGTAGGTAGATACTTATTTTTGTGTCGTTTCGCGTCGTCTGTCGATAATTGTTTTTCTTAGTATTGATATTGTACTGAGTACCTAGTGTGTTTCTGAGTACTTATTCTTTGCACATGACTATTATTTACTTTTTAAGTGTACCTAATCTAAAAATATGAATATTCTTTGCTGTATAGTATATTAATATGCTGAAAATATCTGGGTGTTGCTGAGTACTTATTGGAGTTCTTTGTAACTAATTTTTAATTTATTTAAGTGTAATCTAAAAATATTTTTCAGTGTTGTATAGTATATTATTATACTGTAAGTATCTGGTATCGATACTTTTATGAGTATCTACGATATTTTTTATTCTATGTATACTATATGTGATTACGGTATCGATACTTTCTATTGGACACCGCGTCCCTATCCGTGCTTGTATTGGCGGACTTTAACTTGGGAAAGGATCAACTTTGATTTAGAACGGCGATATTATTAACCTTTCACGAGTAATAGAAAACGGCCAGTATAAATATATTGGACACAAAAAACTTTAAACAACTTTCGAGGGAAAGTAATTTGATTGATATAATCCGAATCTATTTTACCTTTTTTATTTATAAAGTACCTAGTTTATATTTAATCAAGAACATTTTACGACGAAGTATTAAGAAATAAAAACTATCTTCAAGTAGATGTAATACTTATCATTATCTTCTAGTAGCAAAGTTCGCAATGAAAAAGCTAAAAAGTATAAATAAATATATCGTAATTTTGTTACGTACGTACATTATATAGAATTAAATCACACCCAAGATTTAACATATAAAAATAATTTACATGTACAATTTTAGAATGTTCCTACTACATATACATAAAAGTTTATAAAGTATTACAACAAAATTTTAGCACAATACCCTTTCCCGAGGTAAGGTTAATGTTACCGACTATAATATTAACGAAACAGAATAATAGATGTCGTATTTACATAATTGCAATTTGTAGCGGAGTGTTGTTAAAACTCTTTTAATTTAACTTAGTGTTGCTCGGCACTCAGACAAAAATTACCCTTAACACCACAACGGCACTCAGGTTTATTAAACATTTTGTAAGAAGGATAACTTTACTCATTCAAAATTAGAGGGTGTAATTACTTAGTGTCTTTTACAAATGTTACAGTAATGCTGTATTGCTATAACAATTTATTTTATGTTTAGGTTTTCACTATACTATAATTATGTCTTTTTGTTACATTTTTGTGTCACATTAAAAAAATTAGGCAATTGTTTTTTTTTAGTTTAAGCAGTAAACATTGTGAGGTCACTGTCGTCCATGGACATCTGTAATTAACACCAAATAATATTAGATTTCGCCCATCCATATTTTGGTATTTGCTACCCTTAAAGAATTTGTCTGTCCCTGTGTAACCATAACTCCCTTACATCAGAACACAACACTACATAAGAAGAAAACAAACAAGAAGTTCAAAGACATTTAATTCTAAAACCCAGATGATCTAAAAAGGCCGTTCCTCTTAAAAGAGCCCCTACATATCATATTCAAAACTATGTCTCAGCTTATACTAAAATATTCCAGGGCGGCCTACTTCCACGTAACCTGGGTCACACCTAGCAGCCGGGCCCATTGTGCTCGCGTCTTGAAACCCTTTCAGCCGGAACAAAACGTTTCAGCTTTTGTAAACACTCCACGCTATCATTTTAATTTTTATGCAACACCATTTAACGACGGTGCGAGATTTTTGCTTGGCGACTTTTGCGACATTATTGTCGACTGTTCAGCTGTTTGGACAGTGAAGTTAAGTATACACGGCACGGAGTTATAAGTATGTCCGAGTTATTTTTGTGAAGGGGTCATCCACCTTTTATTTTTCTTACATAAAAGCATTCAAAAGCTAATTTTCTAGTATTTCATAGCAGCTAAGATCCATTCATTGCCATTTTGTAACCAAATTCGTATGTTTTTCAACTTATTCCTTAGCTTTCCCTAAACAGGCCTCATTTGCCATTCATTGACTATACAAATCGAGTGACCACTAGATGAGATCACAATCGCGACCAGTTTCTATATTATTTCTTACCTAACGTTTTTATCTATTCCATACATATACCAACCATTGTTATTTCGTGTCTGTACATCCCATATTTATATTTGCTAAAACGTTTAAAGGACCGACGAGCATGATTTCTTTACCATTTTAACATTTCATTTGCATTTCTACATTTTTTTAATCTTTGTCCGTGTGTTAAAAATCGCATCAAATCAAAATCACCAACCACCAATCACCACATACACATAAACATAAACATTTGTAGAACATGTAGATAACATCGTAAGTAAGGTAACATCTATTCTCAATTTTTTTACAATCCAAAAAATATTATAGAATTAGATTAATTGATACATTTTAAACGCGGGTGAATCCACGTGGCACAGCTAGTAGCTAATAAAAATGACCTCATGTTGCCGTTATTAGTCATATGTTGCGAGTGTTTTAACGGTTATATTGCGCTTTCGAGTACCATGACTTACAACTTTGAAACAACATAGCAAACGGGGAATAACATAAGCTATATAGCAGCAATAGGACCTTAAATAATTTTAATATGTTCGTGAACAATCTACAACAATAAAAATCTAACCCTCGACTAAATGAGAGATTACCAAAATTTAAAACGTAAGAAATTGTAAGTACCCCAAAAATCTCCCATTTATTTTAACAGGAATTCCCACAATATCTGAAAATTTATCGTTTTTCTCGTGATTAAGAATAATGGAAATAAATAATAAGATATACTATCAAGTGAATCATTTATTAGATAAGGTCTATTTATATAATGTCATCGTTGATCAATTAAACACTCTAAATGATAATCGGCATAACTTCATATAGGCTGAGATAGATAAAAGTCGTCGAAAAATAAAATCTAAATAATTAAATCTATTCGCATAATTATGTGTCATTAACATAGATATTTTTCATCCGCATATTTTATCAACATTTACTAGTTTTGTAAGTATGCATGCATAATGTATATTCTATTATTATATGCATAATTTGGCTCACGTGTGTTTTCATCGTATTTTCAGAGGCCATCAATCAATATCATTCAATCATTTCGTAACTAAGGTGTTCTAGTTTAACGCACATTAAGTTATACAATTGTTAACTTTATTACAATTAAAATAAGTGTTTGTACTTTTAAACATTATTGATTGGAATTAGTAAACGAGCAATTGAAACTGAGCATAGAATCGGTCACTGCTTTCTAGACACCTGTTGCCAATTCCAAATAGGATCTTAAATATTCCCAAATAGAAATAAGAAAAGTCTCTCAATTGACCACAGATGCGTTGCTGCCGTTTTAGAACTGTCTTCACTTTTATACTGGCTTTACAAAGAATGACAGACAATCATAATCTTTCGCCTAAAGCTTATATACTCGAATATAGAATTATACCTCATTGCTGAAATCCTACAATGTACACTTTCTTTAAACTGCCTGAAAAAAATCTAACAGTTGTTTGAAACAATCCAATACTTATGTCAAATTTATTTTCGGACGAATCCTAAAACTTCGACTTCGAATATACACTCTACTCCTATATGATTATAACATCTTACTGTAAGATATTACGAGATTCCCACAATGGCTTCCGACGTCTCCAGTTAAACCTATTTATATTTCTTAGTTAAAAGAAGATACACAAAGCGCGTTATATAATGTTCTATGTAACCATAGCTCTTTAATACATAACATCCATAATTCCATTTGTTATAGTGTGAGAAGTCTATAAAATGGTTGTAAAATATTGATTTCTTAATGTAACTTGTGGCTACGTTAGACGCTAATAGTTCTGTGGCGTCGTTGTAAGAAAATCAATAAACGATATAAATACACTATGAACAACTGAGGACCTAGGTTTTAAAGGTGTAATTACTTCATAAATATTTCCGTGCACCTGAAGACAGGGAAACGCGATGCAATCGATCCTCGCAAGTGTAATCAGGTATTGCTAGACAACAGTTTATTTGAAGCCTTCGTATAAAATAATCAGTCAGATGGCAGAACGAGTACGATTTGGCGAGGACGTACCATCGTTGTAAGTGCACAATGAAGCAATCAGTAGTGTATCTATGATTTACTTTTTACCCGACTGCGTCAGAGGGTAATGTTTTCGAGAATGTGTATATGTGCATATTTCGTTGGCACGCCTTACAGCCCAAACGGCTGATGGACTTAAACATATGCGGTGTTGCAGTATTCGTCTCAATTGTCATAGTGACATACATAGGTTGTATAATTTTTAAACATGGTCCCTGAAAACTGGAATAAAAGAGTTTTAATCAGTCGGGTTTTTTGTCTTTAAGATAGTTTTATTAAAAGACGCGTTAAATTTTTAAAAATTAAATTTAAAAAAATAAAATTTGGGCTTAGTTTGAACAATCGGTAAATTTTGATTTCAGCCCAGATTCAGGATATGCGGGGGTTGGCAAAGCTAAAATAATGGTTCAGCATGATATGGATTGCATGCACGAACGTTATTATGACGCCGAAACTGAATTTTTTATCAAGGTTTGTGAATGGTATTTCATATTCAATTGCATGCCGACATTTTCTCTGCATTTTTAGCGCTCGGTGAGTTCGATCAATTTATAAAAGTCGGTTAACGGGTTATCGATTACGAATGTTTCGTTCACTGAGAAATACTCGCTAAAAGACATTGCAATTCGGAATAAGATTGCAGTAATTGTAGATTCAAGCTAATTTCGCATCAGACGTCAATCGCATCTGGAAAAAACATGGTCAAAAGGCTATTGTCCCGGTCTAATAACTACACTCGAGAGCAAAAAAATCGCACACTACGACAATTTTCATTTCAGGGTCAATTTTTTTCTAAATGGCGCTTGTTTTTCAAATTCTCTTGTAACATAATTAAAGTGCATACTGTTAGCTTTTAAAAAACACCGATAACATAGCCA
>DWPV01000195.1:0-35364 GCA_018251915.1 Urbanus proteus proteus
TAACCCCATACTAGGATCCTTTTTGCTGGTGGTGTTTCATGATACATAAATATCTAAGTTTATCTGACATAGAATGAGACTTATAAATTGATTGATCAGCTTTGCAGTTTGTAAAAATGTAAACGGCACAGCAACGTTCAAATCGTGTGATTGTTACCTGTACGAGCGTACGTGGTCATCAGGGGGTCGCTCGTAGGGCGAGCGCTGGTCAGGCGGCGCGCCGTAGCCGGCGTGGCGCGTCTCCATCCCGGCGGGGGAGTCGCGCTCGGGCTCGGCCGCCTCTCGCTTCGGCACCAACAGCTCGGGCGCCTCACGCTTCACCGCGGGACTCGGCGGCGATGCCGCTGCCTCGATGTCGCGCTCGATTTCTCGCTCACGCTCTCGGTCCCGCTCGCGTTCTCGGTCGCGTTCCCGATCGCGTTCTCGGTCGCGGTCAGTTGATCGTATCGAACTCGCTCCTTCGGATGATATGCTCACCGATACAGGGTGGGATATTGGAACTGTAATAGGAATTACAGTTTAGTATATAGGAACTTCTTGTATAACTTGCTTTTGAATAATGTTGTATAAATGAGACTTGATTAAAATTTGGTACTATTGAAACAATTGGTTGTATCTGTATAGAGATATATGAACGGCTATAGCGTATTAGGGGTTATCTATTCATTAAATAGTTTTAAACACTACCCGCAAAGCTAATTAATATCACATAAATTATCGTGAAGATCTGAATTGTAAGGATTAGTACGGGTTGGTACGAATTTCAAGACTGTCGTAGACATGAGCACTGCCACGATTCACTTATAGAACTGATACTTATATAATAAGTGCACAATAACAAATCTATTAAGTTAGTTAATCACTACTAATTGTGGCTAATCATTTCCATTAAATTTAGACATATTATTGTCGTGAGTGATCGCGACAATAATATGTCTATACGTCTACATGATTGTAAAATCATTTCACTCTGATCTAAACGACACGTTTAGAAGTGATATGTATATTATAGTTATGACATTCAAGTAAATATCGAGCCCACCCAAGGCTTTAAGCATTCGAACGTGCGGCTGCGTTGGAGTTGAGTCGGCCCCAGTTGTTATCACTGGATAGCAGTCGTTAAACCTTGTCGGAGGCCTTACATGCGGTTTGAGATCATTCGACATGAGTTGGCCACTAACCCGTATCCTCCCCTCAATTCCCCTCCATCAACACGCATTGGAGCAGCGTGATGGAGATCGCTCTAAGCCTCTCTCAGTTATAAGATGACCCGTGCCCAACAGTGGATCGTAAAAAGACTAGCGGCAAGTAAGTTATAAGGCTAGTCTCCTTCTCGCAACAGCTGACAGCGAATGATGCACTAGCTGAATCTGTTATGTCTGATATACCTACTCGTATGTTTCTAAGTTACAGGTCTAGCCTCCTTCTTGTTACTTACTAAAGTGTAGTACTTGAGGGTCTTGCGGAAGCCGATATGTCTGATATGCCTAAATATTTAAGTCTAATCTTTCTTTCAAACCCACCTGAAGGTCTAGGCCTCTGTGCCCTAGCGGCGGCTTTCCTCGCAGCGGCTGTGGGACAGCCGGACAGCGACCGGTGCGTGCTCCGGTTGGAGCTGACGTGGCCTCGACCGTTGCACCCTGGGGTTGGGCACTTCAAGATCGTCTCGTGCAACGCCAAAACTAGGAGTAAATAAGGCAACCTATTAGGAATACGTATTGTGTGACTAAATAATAACCAACTAACGGACTACAATATTGATTGGCTAAATTGCCCTGGAATAATTTGAAAACAAAAGAAAAAAAACAGTGCATATGTAGATGAGTAGACTGTAGAGTTATGACTTTGAACTCAAATTAAGATTTTCTTCACAATATAAATGATTTTATGTACTTTCGATACTTTTATTATTTAAGCAGGCTATGGTATTGACGTAAGTAAACACCTACGATTTATTGTAATTTTTTTCTCCATGTGGAGAAATGACGATCATAATAATTACTCGTTAGGTATATCTCCAGTTTCTATGGTTATTATGCATACATTTATGGGAAGGTATGTTTAATTCTGGGTAATAGTCATTAAGTAAACTAGGTTAATAGGAACCGGTACGTAGTTATCACACCGTTGCACTGTATTATACCTAATGATAATACTCCTTCCATACTAATTAGATTCTAAGTATGTTACTACTATTTGCTTACAATGTGTTGGTCTTACCGATACCTAAGTTATTAAGTACCTATTCATCATTCTATATACCCTAATAACTTGTATAAAGTATCTCATTATTTCATACTATAATCTAAACTAGTTAGGTTTTCTTCCTAATGATCTGAATAAAGAGCCTTAACATAAATGATAAGCCTTAAAAAAATAAAAATAGTTAAATGTAACTACATAGATACTAATATAACAACTATGTAGGTATGTTGTTTTCAGATAAATTGTTTCTAATTCAATGTGAGTAGGTGGGTGCACTTATCTACAACCATAAAGTAAAACATAATAAAACTGAAAATAAGGTAAGTGGCTAACGAAAGAATCAGTTCCTGTTTTACTTACTCTCCGGTGTGACTTTATCCTTTCTTGGGCATCCTGACAGACTGATGGAACAAACGATAAAATGTCATTTTAACATGAATTAGTTCAAGTTTGGAGTAGCAAAGTCAAGTCCAACTTATGGAAATGTGATATATATTCAAAGGGATTTATTCGAGAAGTATGTGACGCTTATGTACTGAAAGGCATTGTAATCATCAGATCGACTCACCTCCTGTGGTGCGTATAAAGTCCGGTGACGTGGCCCTGCCCATTGCAACCGGGAGTTGGACACTTGTTGCCCTCTGTGAACAAATCGACCGGTGCACAAATTAGTATATTCTTAATCGGGCGGGGGCGTGCAGGAGCGATCGATACGGCCGGGCGTGCCGCGGGGCGTACCTGCGCGGCGCCGCCCACGCTGCGGCCCCACCTCCCGGCAACTTCAAAGAAAAAATAAAGAACGTCGGGCGGCTGCGCGAACGGACTGACGATTTTTCTTTCAGGAGAAGCGGGCGGTGCGAGCGCCCCGCCCACCGCCTGTCCTGACCCGTTTTTATTGCGCGTCGCCGTGACGTAAGCCGAGCTATCGGCCAACAATACGAGGAAAATCTTTAGGTACCCGACGTATCTTATACATGAAATTTACGTAGGTGGAGCCTCGCCATACATTTACTGTCGCACACGAAATTATACAAGACTTTTTACAAATGAGTGATGATTTGTTGCCAGCTTTTGTTGGCTTACTGAGCAAATAAGGTTAGCGTTGAATAATACACAAAGTTTCAGATATGTCGCTGTGAGTAAGGTTAAACAATCAAGAAACGATACACAAGCGTTTACTTCGTAAGCAATCGTTATATTTTACTGTATCATTCCCATAGTTAAGACGTTTCAAGTTGAATTCTCAACTTGAACTCGCAGCAGGGGTTCACTAAAGTAAAGGATATAGCGCAACGACCTTGAAACAAACTTGAGTTAGTTCATAGCCCGGAGTTCTGTTATAGCGACGTCGTTAAGAAAGTTTGGCAATGGGTGTTGGCGGAGTGCGGTACCTCTGGAGACCGGCGGCGAGAGCGCGGAGAGCGGGCGCGAGTCCCGCGCGGGCTGCGCGGAGGGCACGGCGCGCGCCTCCTGCAGCGCCGTGGCCGCGCGCGACCCCGCGCCCGCCGGCTGCAGCACGGTGTACTGCTTCGACCCCTTCATCGCATTCTTGTCGTGATCGTTCGAGTAACCACCGAACGGCTCGATGGGTATTGTCACCCCGTGGATCTTGTGCTTCACTTCTGCCGGCGGTTTGAACGCCGATTGCGTGGAATACGGCAGTGATGCTGTAGCAGCCTTGTATGCGTTGTATAACGTTTGTTTATTTACAGACATTATTTCACTCTTGAGTCTCTCTTTTGAATCCCGTTCGTCGTCCAGGCGGTCTGAAATATCGATTTCCAACTCGTTCGACGAATCCATGTCGTCGAAGTTGGGGCCTTCGTAATTATCAGTGTACTTGTTGTGGTCGTATTCGTCGCTGCTTTTTCTTTGTTCGGATCTGTGGGACCCGTTGCTTACTTTTTCTATTTCGATCGTTCCGATGATATTATCTTCTCTGTGATTACGTAATGAAAAGCTTTTTTGTGATGCATCTGCACTTTCTGAGGATTGAGAGGGGGAAGATGGTAACATTTTGTCAGAACGTTTGTCATGGAAGAGATTTTCGAAGTCGTTTGCATCGTCGTTTTCAGAACTGTGTGCGGAAGGTGGATCTCGTGACCAATTACCAGATAGATTTTTTAAAGCTGCCTGTGTTTCTAAGATGAGAGTTTCGTCAATTTCGTCATTTTGACGTACAAATTGTGGTAACTGTGCAACTAGCACTCGCCTATGTGATTCGATTCCCTCTCGTCGTTCTTCTTCAAATAGCCTTCTTCGTCGTTTGTTTGCTAAGTCCTCGTCCATGGAACTCGGATCGACTGGTCTTCTATCAGTAACTCTAAATGTCTCTACATCTACACCAAACTCCAATCTTCGTTTGTTGATTTGACCCAGTGAATTGTGCGTATTTAGTGGTGAAGACCTGGAACAAACAGTGCAATGACAGGCGATGTTTCCGCGAGAACATAAAATGGACATCGATATTAAAAAAGGGTACTTGCGATTCGATTTTCCATCCACAATCACAATATTTTTACGCGGAAATGATTCTCGGCGTTTTCAATCGATGTCATCACTGCCTTAACACTCGGTAGTTTTATTTATAAGCACAAAAATCGTTCCCACGTAAAAACCATTTCACTCAAGAGCTTTCAGACCAAATATAATTTTAAAAGGGAAATTATTACTATTCGGTAGTAAATAAATAAAATTATGGTCGTTAGTTTGTAAAATAATTTTGTATTACTAAGTTACCGAAGTACTGCCTCACGTCTCACCTACATCTGTTAAAAAATTAGATTTCGATACATTTGTAGTCTACTAATAAAGCAAAAAATAATAAAACCACGCTTTTTATAGTTTTTAACTGCAAATACTTTATCGGGTGTTTTAAAGTCCCACAGAATTTTAAAAGTTTTTCATGAGTTTTTCAAAAACTTTTGTTGACGTTAAATTTTAGATTATGTCAAAATTGTCAGCAGTGTTTAGAAAAAGGTTTAATAAGTCGATTATAATTTTACATTTTATCATAATAAAATTATCATAGTATTTTCTTAAGTGGTGAACGTTTGTTGGTCATTGTTTGAAATACATGTAGCATCTCAGATTTAAGGTTTGTGGGTTATGAATTTACTATATCTATTAATTTGGTTTTAATAGTCCTTTATTTTATATTCTCATACAACCAAGTTTATGTAGGTTTTAGACTATTTTGTTGCTTTTTTTGTATTTTTGTTGTCATAATTGGGCAAAGGTGTATTTGGGCTTTTTCATATCCTATCGAAAGTTTAACGTAATGCTTTCAATTTTACCTAAACTCTGTGAAATTTAGCTACTTTTAATCTTTGTCTTTTAGTAATTTTAATAGATCGAACATTACTTATACACATGAAGAAAAAACATAAAATCGGGATTCATTCAATTACTTCGCCTAACCTTGTTCACAACTCCTACAAACAACTATATTATTCTATAAGACGATTGGGTCGGATTATTGATCCGCAAATCTCCAAAAGTTGTGCAATATGCGCTCTACTTCAGATCGTAATCGATGGTCCTTGACGGTACGACCCTACGGAAGACCGAAATACCGATAGTACGTAGCAAACATTTACGTACGTGACTCCCTAGTCGCTACGGACGTTAAACGAGATTACGCGAAACGTGTACCGTTTTCGAATCGCCCGAACGGGTTGGGACGCGAGAATCCACGTTTGGGTGAACGTTCGTTCGTGTGTTGGCGTAGGGTAATTAGATAAACCCTGAGGGTTGGTGCTTAACCGGTTTAAACTAGTGCAAGTCGGACCTTTATCAGCGGGTGGCGAGTGCCGGGTTATCTGGGGCCGCGTTAATTGTAATGCAGGGAGATTAAGCCGATATGAGCACATCCTTGATATTGCTAGACCAGGATTAAGGGACGTTGAGACGCTCTGCCGTCTTAACTATTGTGAGCAGGATGTAAAATGTCCTTGAGTATCATTACCATGGGTTATTATAGTGTTGTAAGAATGGTGAAAGTAATGTTTTATGATATATTCCATACAATTGAATACAATATGTTTTCTTCTGTTCAAAAATTGTAGTACGTAAAACTTGATACGCTTCTTCGCACATAGAAATTTTGTACGATTTATTCATTAGGTAGGTATATATTTTTTTCTTAACATAAAGTTATGTTTGTTTGGCGTATCAAACAAGTAGGCTAAACCTACTTGTTTGATACGAAATCATGGAAAAAAAATGTCATAGAACTTAATTTGTGTGGCTTCGATACTAACTTCGATACTAGTCGGACTAATTTGAAAAATGGGCATTTTTTTAAATTTAGTAATGCGATTATGTTTATAAAGTTCAAATTTCATGAATTTGGTGCAAAATGATAATTAAAAATTTTTGCCGCAACAAAATTTTTGCTGAAAGCGTATTGCACAATCACGTTATGCATAACCATTACATAATTTAGCTGTAATTCCTTGAGACTCTGATATAATACCTCAGAAAATGAAAGGTAAGCCGTGGGACCTGAGACCCTTTCGCCCTACGGCAATAACAAACACGCGTCGGCCTCCCGCGGGCCCGGAGACTCGGCTACGAAATTCAAATTGCACCTTAGAATTCTTAATTATTGAAATCATAAATCAAAACGTGCCGTCTGGGCGAGCGGCCATAAAATTGGAGGGAGGCAAGCGCGAGAAAACTCGAGTGTGGTAGGATTAAGACATTATCACTTTTCTTTCGAGCAGTCGCGCCCTCCTTGGCCCGACTCGGCTGTAAATCAGCGGCTAAATCCTCTGGATTAGATTCATAGAGTTGCCGCGGCCTGAGGATCGCGCGCCAGCGATAATGGCGTGTGCTTGCGTGATTTCGCTTTTAAATCGACTCCCGGCGAAGATATATACTCTTCCAATTTGGTCTCATCCTCCAATTGAGTTTCCCGTTTAGACGGCTTTACTTGATCCTTGATTCGAGTTTATAGCGAAAAACATCTGACGCTACCCGATAACGCTGGTCAGCTTTTGTAAAACACGTGAAACTTTAAGCGGTTAATCTCAGCAGCTTAAAGTAAATCTCTGTCCAGAGACAATAGTTCATCGTCTAGGATGTCGTGAAGACTGCAATGGAAGTAACACAGATAAGTTCGCTTTTAATATATAATCTTACATTATTTTGAATCTTAAAGTAATTTACGAAACAACGTTTAAAATAATGAGCTTTGTTTGAGAGCTTTGAGATTTTTTTAGCTGTTTGGCTTCGTATTTAAACATTTTTTTTTTATAAAAAAGGAGAAAATTATCAAATGGAAGTGGCAGCATCATTCTGCAAAATAACTTTTCTTTTACAATACGACAAAGGCAAGTTCACCAAATATCTAAGCTAAAATGACTAAGATGATGACTGATGATTGCATGGGAATATACTGGGACTTAGTCTCGGTAGAAAAAATCACGGTTATACATTAATTTGCTAATATTGGCAATGTTAGCAATGTTTTAATTTTAATTCCAACGTCTCTCGAATCACTATTCAAAAATCCGAGGGTTGTTCGAATTCGAGGTCAAAACTTTTATTGATTAAATACAAACCGAGGGTGGGTGTAGCTGCAACTACAAGAGTACAAAATCAATATCGCAACTGTTTAGCAGGGGTTAGGGGCAGTTTGTACACTGTTATCAATCTCAAAGCAGGTATTATATTCCTGTAAATCGGTAACTTATTTAATTATTAGTATCAGTTTTAATTTATGTTTTTGGGTAATAAAAATAGTAAAAAATTGTACATAGTGGTATTATGTCGTTAATGCGAATTGCTGGTGAAAAGTACGTTAACTTGCAATTGTCTTTAACTTTTCTGATGTTTTTTTAACTATCTAAAAACATTCTATGCAATTTAATGCCCAACATATTTTATAGGTCAAATACCTACACCAAAAATATATAAGTTATCAATGCATCGCCGTCTTTAAAGAAGAGTTTGTTCTGCACCTTTCTTGGATATCCCCATGTATTTGCGCTCAGGGTATTTATCATCTAATGAATAGAATAATGACAGGCATAACGTCTGAATATAGTTAATTAGTAGTGCTCACCCATCAAACTTTCTAGCATTCCTGATGAACTTAACTTTATAGATGGGTGACGATTTGCAAATTGCAGGGTTATGGGTGCTTATACGTTTAATTTAATTATGTTAGGATTATATTGATTAGCCACAGCGTATTTTAATGCGTACGTAATTTGCGTGTGTAATTTATGAACATGAATTTAGGTATTTGTGCTTAATGGACGCATTTGAATCCGGAATCGTTGTCTTTTTCTAATCATATGCGTGTCGGAATTGGATGTATTTTTTTCTATGCCCTAAACACTGTAAGTAAAAACCAACATGTTTAAAAATTACTTTTAAAGTTCTTAGTACTTCCGTTTAAAAAAAATATTTTTTGAGGTATGTGGTTACATATTCATTGGTTTCTTGTGGTTATGGTTAATGTCACTATCAAAATGGGTTTAGTTTGTTTTCTACAAAATGATTTGTTTTAATGGAGTTTACTTTCGTCCAGAAACATTACAATATTAAAATGCAGTAATAAACGAACATAAGAATTTTTTCTTAATAGTGAGTCGTTTCGTAAACTATTAAAGGTGTAAAAGTTTGAATAATAATGAGAAATTGTATCCTCTAATTAGTTATAATATATATAATATATATATCACTTTTAGTCCATAATAACTATTACAAAAATGGTAATTATTTTTTTTTAATTTTACTATAGCTTCTCCACTAGCACACAACGAAGACACTATTGCGATTACACTGAACCGCGGAGAGCTCTGATAAAACCAGTTCTGTTAATACGTTTGGATTAGTTCCCATATTATAATATCGCAGGACAGCAAGTGCAACATGTGAGCACAAAAATCAATACCGGGATAGTTTAGCTTAGTTAGTAAGTGGGGTAATGGTACGTGCATTGTGACTGGCAGCCTCGCACCCTCGCGCCGCGCAAATAGGGTTGCGACTAGGCTATAAAAAGATAAAAGATACGAAGATTCAAAAGATAGTAGATGATTAGATAAGAAGCTTAGATCTTTATATGTTGAAATTTATGTTCTTAAAATTTAAAAGTTATACATATCCCGATTTATATTAAAAGAGTTGGAAGGTGAGGTTACAAAAACCGTTATTTGCATTCCGAAAAAGTCGTTTTTAAAAAATAAATAAAATTTAGAGCTTACAAATATTTTAAAAGAGATGTTATTTGTGCAGATTTTGTATTTATTAAATCTCTAAATGATCACTAATAACATACTTTATTAAACTCATTTACTTACTAAGTTTTACTTATCACACGAAAGGGATACTACACACGCAAAGAAAAATCGATAACACAAGAGTATGATTTAACAAGCGTAATGGTTTTGCACTGTTATTAACCACTCCTTAACCCCTCGTTTACTAGGGTTGAGGAGGTGTGGGAAATTTTTAAATAAATAAAAGATAGTATGGTTATAAACTGGCTATTTAAGCAAGGTAATAATTATATTACAAAATCGGCAGCACTTCCAGCACTTCCTTACGTATTTCTGAATGTGTTAATTGACGCATATTGGTTAGATACTCAAGTAATAAACCCGCATGGCAAAAAGGAGCCTTTTTAGATTTGTGTAAGATACACAATTTTCAAGTTTTCGAGTGCATTTTGGTACGATATACATTTTATTATAATTACCTAAATTTATTTAAATCTTTTTCTTAAGTTTTTTTTATATTCGTTCTTCTAGACCGCATTTTCTTTGCAATACTTGGTAAATATGTGAAATATTTTAAAATGTAAAGTTATTAACAAACTGTATCGTTTGTGTTAATGAATGGAATAATAGGATAAGAAAAAAAAACATGAAGACAATAATTATTTAAAACTTGACGCCATTTCTATCAATAAAATATACAAACGTTAAACGTTAAAGTTAGACTGTAGCATAATTTGCGGATGTAACGCTTTAATTTTACTTTTTTGTAATTCAACGAAACTTTGAGGATTTTAATTTTAAAAGTATTGCTAATTAATTATTTTCTTTTCTAAACTCTAGTAAGGATTTGATAAAAACTATACTCGTATGTATAGTTCAAACATATTATTATTCTTCTGAAGTCCTTATATTCAATTCACATAAAACATTCCTTACACATTTTACACAGCCCTATTCAAAGAGTGTCCTTACGTGTAACACGAGGGGGATCGCGGCGAATATCGGGCAATCTCTTGTTCAAATGTGTCTGCATTTGATTTACGAATGTGTTGTATAGAAACTGGATTTTTAGTTATTAACTTTCATTAAATAATTATATTGTTTAGTTGCCTGCAGGATTTACTAATGGAGAATTATTATAATATACAAATTTTGAGAAGGTTAGTAGAAAACTGCTATTACTTTAATCTTTTCCTCGAAATACTTTTCAACATAAATTTATTTAATAAGTCATTTTAAAATTGTGTAATAATACAAAGCTGTAAAAACGTTAGAGATCTTTTTGCGACTAATGTAAATTATGTATCACAGCCCTATTTTTATTAAAGGGTGTAGCGCGCGTGAGGATATTGAGTTCTTATTTGGGCACATTTGTTTAGCGAATTTTGTGTTATGTTGAGAATTTCTTATTATTTTACTATTGACACTAACACACTTAAAAACTAAAGGAAGAATGAAAATAAAATATTGTTTATTCTTTTTATCACTTATTTTCTTTCTAAATAACTATTTTCTAAATAACTTTTAACGCAAATATGGTATTAAAACTTGGTAGCAAAATGTTTGTTTAAAATGATCAAAATGGGAATATTTCGGTTAAAATTCCTTGTATCACATCCCTATTCCCCGTTCCCTATTTGAAGGGCACTCGGAGTGAAGGTTAACGCGAGGTACGGGGCCCTCGGTAGCGGACTCGTTTCCGTCATGTGTTTATTTTTACATGATATCATTTAAAAGAGCTGTTTTCTGTTATGAATCGGAAATTGCTCGAATTTCATAAATTCGCAAATGTTTTTTATTACCATAGCATAAAGGTAAGTCTCGTTTGTACGAATTGGTTTTTGTGGTTTATTCTAGTAAAATTTTCATTCGTAATACGTAAGCTTACTATTTTACTTTCTACTATATATACTTTCAGGGTTTAAATAGGTTTTAGTTTAAATAGAAATAAAAAGAATCTCTGTTATTTTTTATTTATAATTAAGTAATAGCTCAGCATAATGTGTATTATAAAGGAATAGTATTTATAATATTCCTTTTGTTGTCAATGGATCGAAATATTACCGGGAGGTATGTCAGGTGTTACTCATATACTCGTTACATTGATTATTAGTGTCAGTTTTTGTGTATGTTGGCCTGGTATGTGACCCTGTTAACAATGGGTAAAGTCGGTCACTTGAAAAAAAACACAAGTACCAAAATGACTAGTGATTATAGTAATTGCTCTATTCGAAGCGAGGAGACGTAATGCTTGTTAAAGGTGTCTAAGCTATAAGCTTCAAACGGTTTTAAAAACACCGTTTCTTTTGTTCGATATTGTACTATTTTTAGTCGTATGTTACTTTTGGTTATTTCATATGGCTGTTTCGATTCTGTAATTATCTTTCTGTGAAGGTAGATAAGAAGAAGTATTTATTTCTATATAAATTGTTGATTAGGCGTTACCAATGTTTTATGTTACTAAATAAATATTTAACGAATGTCACAAGTAAAAGTTTCAAATTATAACAACGCATGTAAAGGACTTGATCAATGAAAAGCAATTTAATTTCGCAATAAGATCGTTATTTAATTGTTTACAAGGTAAAATTACAAAAATAAATAAACAATGACAAATTTAAAATTTCGCTTCTAGTGAAAATATCCTAACATTTCCAAACCAAATAACATAATTACCCGATTTGCAAACTAGTTACTTAATGAACGTTAATCTGTACGTGCGAAATGAGGCACAATTAAGTCGACGAAGGTGCCCATCAGATAGCTTCGGCGGTTTCAGTGGAAACAATTTCAGGGCGCTATCAAGATCGCCCGCCCGCCCTCGAGGCGGCACACGTCACGCTGCCAGCCCTACCAGTGTGTATAGGTGTGCGGGATTAAACGCTATGATAGTAATGAGTGTTTGATGATGATTAGGATTTTCATTATAAGAGGATTATGAAGGTTATTATGTTTGATTATTCATAAGAGTGGAATATTTTGTAGTTTTCCTTTTATATACCTACTTTATTGTATTTTCATTAGTACAGTTACATTTACACGCGTTTTAAGACTTAAAGTATTTTAATCGTTCTAATTTATTTAAGAATTTAATCTAAACTTGTTATTAAATAATACACAGTAAAACTAACATGCATACTTTTTTCCTTTAATTTTCAGAATTAAATGTGAAAACATACAACCAATTTCTTTGTATCTGTCTTGTTAATACTAAATATTAATATTTAAAAGCTATATCTGCATTTTAGTCGTTTCGGTGAAGATTTTCACAAAGGTTATGCATAAAAAACAAAAATAATAGGAGCTAAGAATAATCATAAAAGAAACTAATTCGGATTATTCGTTTTTTAACTCATTGAGACAAAGTCGTAATTTAAGTATAAGATACATTTTTATGAAGTTATATTTTTAGATTTTTCCATGAGATTTATATTATTACGAGACAACCCTATGAATCGTGCTGAAATTAAATGTTTACACGCTTTGCGGATTCGTAAACCGTAGGAAAGCATTAATGGGTTTCAGTGTCATATATGCTATTAATATTTTATTCGTTGTTAATATTCTTGTAAATATTTGTTTATTTAAAAGACATTCTTTCACGAAGTTTCAACCAAATATTTTGGAGGCAATTTGACACACCTATTATATTTTTTATTAGACTACGACTAATTGTATTTTAATTCATAACTTCTTCAAATAAAACAAGTTTGTTAAAAAAACAAGTTTTTTAAAATTACAAAAAATAAATAATATTCGAACAAAAGTACTTAACTGCATTAGAATAGCCTGTTCCTTGTTTCAGAAAAGGATATCTAAACTTAATGGGACCAGGGAGTTGGAGTCAGTTATAATTTTACTAGTTTATATTTCTATGTGTAGAATAAAATCAGCAGAATAAAATATTGATTATAATTTATTAACGATTTTATTAAAGAAACAAGCAAGAATTGTAATTGAATAACGTATATTAGGACATAAAATTATATGCTATAAATACAAACGGTTTTAAATATTTCGTTATATTATATTATTTTATCTAATGAATAATTAACTTTGTGTGCTATTAATTGAATAAATGTTTCGGGAGGCATGTATGTAGAGCGAGGGGTAACGCGTTTATCGTCGTGATTACGTATTCCGACTCCAACTAATGTTGCGGTTATTTGCCGACTCGCGACCCAATAGAGGTGATTCGATTAGCGTAGATTAACCTGCGAGGAATAATCAACCTCACCGAGTATGCAAACACATAAATATCTAATTCCTATTCGCCCAATTACACCATACACTTCTATATTAAATTAAACCTGCCATTGACATCAACATACTTGAAAGCATTTCGTGAAATGGTTTTACGAGCGTGGGATTTGTGCGTAAACGATTTTTTAATTTATCTCTTGAAACTCCTTGAGCGTTTCACTGGCGAGCACTGCTGAAAAAACTTCCGCAATAACGTTTAAAACCGTGAAAAACTAACAAAGAAATCGCATTTATCGCGTTCACTCGCAACTATTCTTTAGAATAGTTAAAATTTAAGTCAGGACGAAATACGACGGGGACTTACCAAACGGGTCGAACTAGGGCTGACATCGTTGTTAAACCGAGGGGCGATCCCTCATCACGCACAAAAGTTTTTATTTTACACGTACTCACTTAAGAAAACTCACTGCACAGAAAAAACTGAACTGAGTCAAATGTTTTTTTGTAGCATAGTTTATTGTAGCACAGCGTAGCGCGCCTACGGGTCTACGATTCTACGGTCTACGACGGAAAAGTTTTATCCGTGGGGCGATGCGGGTGGCGGTAGTGTGTAGAGCGAGCTCCGCGGCGCGGGCTATCGCGGGGCGCGATTCGCGGACTATGCGGAGGCCGAGTGCGCGCCGGCCGCGGGGCGCGCTCGCGGGGCGATGCGCGCGCACGCCGCGCCCACGCCGCCCCGCCCCACACACCCGCAACCTATTTATTTCTAGTTACGTAAAATTTACGCGCAATACCCCGTAGGTACCTGCATTTTAACCTATGTTCATATGTACATAAAAGCAGCCTTAAAGCTTCACGGAATACATACAATAAGGAGTGGTATTTGGAATTATTTATACTGAGAATCGAGTCGTTCTATGCCTTTTACGGCTGAACTCTGAAGCGAAAAGTAGGTATATAGGTAGAGTCGACAGTAATCTCTAGAAATACAACCTATACCGTTGGAGCGATGAATAACATCCACGATGAAAAAAGGTTCTCTATATTAAAAGCCAATCAAAGTGATTCACACCAGGCCACTTCGGGAGCCCCCGGCAGGTGAGGTGTGAACTGAAAAAAGAAGTCGCCGTCGGTCGTCGAGGGGCGTCGCGCCATCAAATTTGGCAGACGAATTTTTTGGACCGCAGTCGTGCTATCAATGTCACTTAAACAAATTGAATGAAAGGATCGGAGGGTGCCGGCCGTTGTCCAATTCACAATCTCCTGATACTTGACTCTTGACAGTTTTGTTTAGCGAAATCAGGTTATTCACTTCCTATAAATTGGTAACTTCATAACAAGTTTTCCGTTTCGAGACTTCGCAAGAGATACTCGCGGTTATAGCATGAAGTTTACCGTTCCTGTAGGTGTTGTTGTCGAATTAATGTAAAAGTTCGATAAACTGTGTCGTCACAATCAGCTGTTCGCGCCGCGAGCGCAACAGACAATGCGATTAAGATCTACGCAGGACAACTTTCGCCGCGCGCCGAGCGGCAGTTAGTTGTTATGAAAGAGAGAAATTTGTAAATTGTTGGCGCCCGAGTTCACGAACTCCGTCGAACCGGAGTTTGTTTTAAGAGTCCAACCTTGAAACAAGAAGAAAAGTAGTCCTGTAAAACAAAGTTTTGCGGCCGCCGTCGCCGGCGCAAGCGGTTCAAGGATTGTGCCCGAACTGTCTGTCTGTACAACTTTACCGATTAAAAGCTCAAAAGCTTCCAAAGTCATTTTAAAAGTTTATCTGCACGCGGCGCGAGCGGGAGGGGCGGATCGTAGGCGCCGCTTCGTTATCATCCGCTGCAATACTTTGTTAAACCTAGTTTAACTTATTTATAAATCGGCCGCGGTCGTCGCCCGCACCCGTGCTTCCAGAATTAAACTGTCAAAGTTGCGAGGCGGGCCGACGTGCCGCGACCGCGCCTATCGGAGGACATGTGTTCGGGCCCGAATAGTTGCCAACGTACACACTAAGTTCCTAGACCCTTCGCTACTTTGTTTTACAGCTGTTCCACTTAGCGAACTATGCCTAGAGTTGGGCGCGAGTTTTTGCATGTGTATCGGCGGCACACACTCGCATCCGAATAGTTTCATAAACATAACCCAACTTAGTTTTGGACGACTTTTCAAAGTCAATGCATACTAACTTTCGATGTCTGGAAGTGCGATATTACGATTGGATCAGTTTGCGGGTGACTTTAATGCATTCGTTTGTTCGAAACTTTGTTTTATTGGATCAAACTTCCGTACAAGGTTAAGTATCTTCATTTACTTTGTTCGAGCGCTGTAACCTAAACTAACTTTTCGTGTTTCTGTGTTAATAAACAGTAAGTTGTTGTGGAGTTGTAATATTATGCTTTGCCTCACAAATCCTGCGATAGGAACACTTTTTAGATTTGCGGAATCATTCAGTATTTTTTATTTTAGTTTAGCATCTACTATTTTGTTTGATACCATCAATAGGTTTTTATAAAGAAAGAGAAGTATAAAATATAGTTTTATCATTGAACTGTCGAAGTATAACGACTTTCCTTGCGATATGATACGTTATGAAGGTAATTCAATGAGAGAAAAGATTTACTATTACTATTTGTTCCGAATACGTAAACTTTTTAATTACGACTTTGAAATGTAATTATCAAGATTGTTCTGCCCTAGTTCCGCTTGGATTTTTAATTCACTAATTTTGAAGTAATGAGGGAATGTTCTCTCCCCTAAGACATTGTAGCATTTGTATATTGTCTTGGGGCGAAGGCCGGAGACTGCACCCAGAAGGGATAACTGGGCTTTCCCTACTAAATATTTTAGAATGTGAGTGTCCCATACGAGTTTATAGTAAAATATTTGATGGTTTTAAGGAGTTCACTGTTTCACTCGCCAATAAAATAGTACGTAAGTAAGTAGGTATAAATAAGTTAAGCTTTTATTAAACTTTTATTAACTTCTTTTGATAATTTGTAAGTAGGTATGTAAAAAAAGCATGTTTCGTTGTCAGTTCGTTTGTTCGTTGTCGTTTGTATTGTAACACCACTCATCCAAAGTTTATGAAACAAAATATATTATTTAGTTTGTAAGTAATAGTTGTAGTGTATTAAGGTGACATTGTTTTAGATGTGGGAAATACACAGTATTAAAAAAGAAAACAAAATTTCTTTATTTAACACGTATGTATATACTGCTTAATCAAAGACCAATTTTAGTAGTACGTCTAAATCTCGTCCTAACCAAGATTCCATAATACTAGTTACTCATATGTAATACCTACTCCGGGATGGTCATAAGACTCTGAAATGGGGCAATAAAGATTAGACAATCGTACTTCCGTAACTAGTCTAACGTCGACTACATCTTTCCGTTTATTTGCGATAGTAATTTTTAATTACCACATTAGTCTCAGTGACTATGTTAGAATATTTATCCTTACTTCTATTACAAATACTGTTATAAGCTTAGGACCTGTAATTGTTATCTGCCTGAGAAATAGGTATGTGTAAAACGAATGAAAAACTCATCATTAACATTTTCCTTTGATTAGAAATCAAAACCGGCCCGAAACTAAGTCACTCCTATTTACCTACGCATGAATACTTAAATTATATATTTCCACGTCAGTAATAATAATTAATCCACTTTTCACAATAACTCTACTGGTAATAATGTGATACACAAAATCTAATACGCAAAAGCAATATTTTTAAAGGAAAACGCGAAAACAACGGCTGTTATCGCTGCAGCCGTTTAAACAATATGGCGTGGCATTAATTCCGTCATATTTTTATTATGATGTACAAGCCCAAGGGCATCGAACGGTAGGCGGCACGATTCGTTCTCATAATCAGCGTAATTACCGAAATCTCTGTCGGAGAGTCACGATCAAACAGTCAGGAGATAAAGCTGCCACAACCCTCGAAGCGATGCACGGTGCCACCAGATAAGGAAGACCTTCAACGTTTCCCAAGCTTATGATGAACTTGCTTTGAACGTCTTTCTTTGACTGTGTTATTGTTTTAACTATTAGCTTACTGTATGTTACTGGTACTTAAACATATTTCTTGAGTAGTTGTTTTGTAGCGTAGACATATATAAATACGGATTAATCATGAGCCATGTGGCACATAATAGTTTGTTTAGTTATTAAAACATTACTTTGTAATAAACTCATATTCTACACTATGCTAGATCAATATACTAATGAATGTACATTTTACTGATATTAAAAATAAGATTTTATGAAAAAATATTAAATTTAAAGGAGATTCATGATTCCTGCGACCCACATGGTACTGATAGAGATATTTATTTTATTAATCGGAGTGTACATGTTTATTGTCCTAGAGTTGAGCACATACCTCATCTCGAAATGTGGTATTTAAATATTAAGTTTCTGAATCTAGATAATTTTACATCTACCTATACTTTATATTTCATTCTTTCATTTTTAATCATAAGTCTTATTTTTATTAACATAACTTGTAACGTTTCGACAGCGACAAGTAATAGTCGTAAAGTTGTGGAGCTCCATGTAATCTGGTCGCAATGTACGTGTTATCTTCCTTCGCCAATAAGTCACGCAATAATTACCGCGGCTTGAGGATCACGCGCTCCCTACACATATTTATGCAAGCAACATAAATATACATAAATAAATACAACGCGACAATTGCAGACGGTTCACGTATAACGGTTATTGGCGTCGAGTTATTGCACGCCGGTTGTTTTTAGTTGTGACAATTATGTTATTTTTGTTGTTTCACATATTGACAAAGATTTATACAACCGTAGATAGGCCCTGCGCATTCAAAAACTGTTTACGTTTTGCGTAACTGCTGAAGAAAAGATGGCGTAGTGATAGTTACAGTTATCTCGCTCTTGCATTATGTAATTGATATAGTTTGTTCTCTGTCACACGTTGGGTCGAGCCGCAGTCTAGCGAAAGTATCTGATTAAAAGGCAAACACAGGTTCGCGCGTCTGAAGTATAGAACGGGCGAATCTTGGTTATATATAAATCTCTGGTTATTATGTTTCGCTCGTTTGTATTTTTTTAGGTGTCAAGTTAGGTAGACACTTTGGAGGTGATAAGTAAACTTATGTTTAGTTTAAAATTTAATTCATCATCAACTGAATGCTAATTTATTTTAATTGAATTAAAGAAAGAACTGAAAATAATCTATTGTTCAGTATAATACATTTATTTGAGTCTGACATATTAAAATACATTTGAAGCAAAAAACAAAAAATTAAAAGATGGATTGAATCAAATTGATAAAAAGATGTCGAAATTGAGATAAAAAAATATGTTAAAGTAAATGGTATTTGACAACTCATGTTCCCGTGAACGTGTGAACACGAACGTTTACAATGTTCTCTCATATATCCTTATATAAAAACTATGACTTTAATTAAGTTATCGACTCGTATGGGATTTCGTAAATATAAATACTTTGTGAACATACTGTGCCCGACGTAAACGTTTTATTAAGTAACCTTACCTTATTTTACGACATAAATCCTGAGATAAATAAAGTAGGTAGATCTATCATTCCTAACAAAAAGATGAAGCTATTTACAAAAAGGTTGGGTTATAAATGTAAGCGTAATTAAACTAAGGGTACTGACAAGAAACTACGCTAGTTTTGTGTGTGTGGGTACAAATACATGAAAGTAGCGTAATTTTTTGGCTTCACTCAAATACATAGAGGTGAGTAATCTTCCTATTTCATTTATCTAAGCATAAATCTATTAACAAATCTTTACCTTAGGTATAAACAATCCCAGTTTCCGTCCACAGGCCCGCAACCGTTCGTTGTGTACGTGCAAGCCGTTGGCGGCGGTCTCCCGCGGCGCCGCGCCCGCCGCGCGCTCCGTCGCCGCGTCCGCACGCGGCTTCTCCGCTATGCCGCAGTCTTGCCCGTTACGCCCTTGGTACTCTACGGAGATAAGGAGAGATTATATATTTTATAAATTATTCGTATTAAAACAGTATAACATGTATTGCTTAAAAAACAAAGACAAAACTATGGGTGTTTTTTAACGACTTCTATAGTTATATGTTTAGAAATAATAAATTAATATGTATTAATGGGTGCTTTTTAACGACTCCGGTATTTATATGTTTAGAAATAATAAATTACTAAGTATTAATCAATTGCCATTGTCAATTAGTGGTTTAATGGTTTTCATTATGCACTAAAATAATGAACTTACTTTCTTTAACGATTTTTATATAGGTCAATAATAGTGTACATACACACTATGTTAAAGATTTCACTGATGTTAAGCCGATTATTTGGCACGTCTTTATGTCTTTGTTCTTTTTTGCATATAACAAGCTAAACATAAATAAAAAAATATTTACAATGCATCCTATAAGTAGCGAAAAGGCTTTTTAGAAAACCTCTAAACACTGAAACGCTGAAAGTCAGATAACCGATTACAAAAGATCCTTTATCATGATTTCCACAACCCAAAAAAGGCAACCCGCGGTAGCCACTGAGGCATTTTATGTCTGTAATCTTTCACTATGAATATACTTCAGATACCATCAATGCCAATTTGGTATAAAGGTATATCTTTTTAACTTGTAATATTTATTTCTGAAATAAATATTACAAGTTAAAAAAATATTCTTGAAAAAGACATAAAAATCTTCAAGAACCTACTACATAGTGTTTGTACACTACAAGTTTTTGTAATATCGAATACAATTTTGGTAAACTATTGTTGCATCACAAATTTTTATTGCAATTGACAGTATCATGTAAATTGTCCTATACTTATGCCCGGACAAATGTGTGTCTGTGTAAATTTGGTAATAAGGTTATAATAAATAAAGTAAATAATATAAACGAAAATCAAATGGAATAAGACAAGAAAATTTAAATGTATTAGGTAGTAATGAACTATCCTAGTACCTCCTCTTAGAAATCTCAGATCTTCACAAAGTAAAAGCATGTTTATTTTATGAATTATACACAAGAGATATCTAGTGGCTAAAGAAAACAATTTTAAGTCTATTTACACGAATCATAATAACACATCTCAAACTGTACACGCATGCACGAAATAAAATACAATAATACTGTCAAAATTAGTAGAACGCAACGCAATTCTAAAAAAGAACAATAAAACCGATTAAATAGAAAAAAACTAAATCCACTCCATTCTAAGAATGATTTCTGAATGAAATTTTTCATGGAATGTGAAAATGGAATAATGTTGATATGATAAATAAGCGATGTACAAGTATTACGTCAAATTATTTAAGCTGTATTATCTGTATGATAAGCCAGATAAAACTGAGAAAGAATATAACACAATCAGTGATGGATGATAGAAGGATAATTATGTTTGTTTTATTACAAGTCTATTACTTGGCTTCATTCACAATCATTGTTGGTTTTTGTATATTATATTGAATTAACACAAAATTTATGACGGCAACTTTTCTTTACGATCAATGAGCTACATAAATCGAAAAAATGTAATATAACACAAATAGAGATAAAAAATTTAGAGCACCGACTCGTAACAATCACCCCGCATGAAATTATGCTATACATAATACAGCTATGCTCTGTTATATATAATCGTATTATATGTTTTATTCATTATTCATATATTTTATTAAATCTGAAACAAATCATATTGAAAAAAAATCAGAACAAGTAATAAATTAATAATGTTACGTTACAGCCATTTCTCAGATATGTATATCAATTCTGTTTCAGCTAATTATATTTCTAGAAATCAATCATTCTAATCAAAATATGCCAAACAATACATCACAAATATTTTAAGATTAATTTAGAAAAAAACACTTCGTCATAGTTTTGATTACTTATTTGATTTGATTTAAGATAATCCACGTACATAATTATTATATCAGGTAACTTAAAATTATCAGTTATTATTAATGTAAAAAATGTTATGACTGCACGTGACCTTACAGGTTATAAACGAAGATGTAAATTTTATCAAATCATATGGTAAAAAATACCAGATTGAGCTTTTAATATATTGTTATTGTCTTCAAGAGGAAATAATTGGCACATAAAATGTTAAGCAAATAAAATTATATCCCCTATTACGAAACCCTTATTATCACCGTAATCTTATGTGTGTGGATCTATTTATTGTCGTTGCATATATGTATTACGTAATTGTTTATCTAAGAAAGTAAATACCTATCAATTTATGTAAGTTTCCCAGCAAATGGATTTTTATAATGAAAATAACTCTTCATCGGAAGGAGGTTTACTTTTCTTATTAACAAAAAATGAAAACGAATGCTTAATGTACCTATGAAAATATGAAAAATGTAAAAATAGGCTTCGAAATTGAAAAATCTCTTCCGTTGCTGGTACCGATATTGCATGTGCTGCGCCATATAACTTGGAGGTCATGTAATATTAAAACCTGCTTGATCGATATTGACATAGTTTGGCACAAGCAGTTAGGCACCATTTACGGAATTAAAAGGCGAGATTGATGATGAATTGTCGGCTTAAAGAGTAATGTGCTTATTTTTTTTTCAAATGAGTTTTTTACACATTTGAGGAAGAGGAAACTTAACAAACAGCTTATGGTAAAAAAAAAACATATGTATGTATTTTTACCAGTAGATTTCATAGATGCTCTAGAAATTAACAAACCAATTGATTGTGGTCCTCATTTCGATCATTTGAGTTATTAAAATCGTTAAAAAAATAGAATTCAACCTTATTATTTTTTTATCAGATTAACCAGATTTTTTGTTCCCTTATGAATGTAAAATCCAGCACAATTACGCTCCAAGCCGGCAACACTACGCTAACGCACTATCACACTGTAACAGCACAAGGCGTAACAACAAGCGTCGTGCGGCGCACGCACCGGGCGAGGGCGAGAGCAAGTGTTTGAGCGTGCGGAAGGCGCGCCGCACGCGCGCCGCCACGCCGCGCCGCGCCGCGCCCGCCGCGCACCACCGCTCTGGTACACACCTCACTTGTTACTTTACATAACGGACTACTTACTAAAGATAATTTAAGTTTACTGAAGACTATCGATCTAATAATTGACATCTTTACTTATAGAAATGATATTTTTATACTATATAATATTTATTATTATTATTTATACGGTCAGAGCAAGTGTTTGAGCGTGCGGAAGCCGCGCCGCGCCGCGCCGCGCCCGCCGCGCACCACCGCTCTGACACACACCTCACACGTTACTTTATATAACTTGTATGTAGCTTTACATATCAACGGACTACTAAAGGTACTTTAGGTATACTAAGAGCTTTCGACATCTTTGTACTTATACAAATTATTTTTATACAGTATATATTATTAGTATTTATTATATCTTTACTTATTTTTTTCTCGGACTTAACTCGACTAAATATCCATAAACTTCGGATTTTTTTTACAAATACGAAATTCATGAAATTAGATTTAAGGTTTACTAATTAGCTTACTTAATCTACTTCTGGTCTGAGATCTACTAATCAACTACAGGTCTACTCATTAAACCGTGTCTACTGATGAACATTGTTTTTTAATGGACTGCAAGGTCGATTGATTGACTTCAAGTTAACTAACGGGTTCCTAGTCTGTGCATTATCTTCGAATCTACCAATGGACTTTTGGTCTACAATGAATTTACAAGCCTATTAATAGACTACGTGTGGACTTAAATCTCGTCTCTTTAAATCTACACATAGACTTCTGGTTTGTTAATTAATCTCGGTTATACGTATGATATGAACCCTGAAACGAACAATACGAAAAAATGCTACAATCACCGACCAGTTGTTCAATAACTTGTCTATGAAAAATCCCGTTTCATAATTCATACACACACATTTTTGTTTACATAAATTAACCTAGTTTATTTATACGGTCTAATACTTTAAGCCTTCCTTGTAATTGTAATCCTACTTAATTATTCAGTTTTATTAAATAACTACTAGTGACTAATTAGAATTGCAAATATTAGTCTTTACCTACAAAGTTTAAGCTTTACATGTTACATTTTTGACACATACAAATACTTAATTTATAACTAATGTATCTGAATAAATAAACAAATAAATGAACTAATTATAATAATATACGACAATCTTAAATTCCTTTACAGTTTCATCATCGTCTAATCCACCTAATAACAAAGGAACACATAGAAGTTTCTTATTTATATACCTAAGAACAAATTTTAGAAAAAACAGTGATCATGATTTAAATGTTCGAATTTCCAAATCTATCACCACTACAGATAACTACTAAACGCAATCCAAATCAATACAATCTAAGCAGAGTACAACTGATCATAAATCATCAAACAACTTTACAAACTCACCCGAATCCGCCGCCAATTCAGCGACGGCAGCGCAGAACGTTTCAAAGTCGACCGAGTCCGCGTGTGGCAGGCATCTCTCCGCCAGGTTGGTTGGTGCACGGGTGGCGTCTTTCAGCGCGTCGATCGCGCGCGTTCTGCTCAGCTTGCCCGCGCGTCCGCCCGCCGCGTCGTACGCGCGCTTGAGCCGCAGTATCGTGTGGCCGAGCGAGTGGCGCGGGTGCGTGCGAGCGCCGCGCAGGACCGCGCGGGCGCACCGCAGCGCCGCCGGGATGTCCGTGAACGCGGGCAGCCCGCGGCGCTCCACCGCCTCTTGGAGGGTGGCGCGCGCCCGTGACAACTCTATGTATTCGCTGGAAAGAATATTGTCATAGTTAGAAAAGACACGCGGAAATATACAATTTTTTAAGGTGGTAGAACTCTACCGGCGGCACCACCGCCACACCTATTTCTGCCTAATAACGGCAGTTTTAAGCACTGCTGTGTTCTGGCTTGAAGGGTGTGGACAGGGAGACAGACTTCTCCGAGGCGTTCCATCTCAGTCCTCATGGGTAGCAACGCATCTATGGTCAACCCCAGGTATGACCGTGATCATAACTAGAGTTGATTACAAATGTCCATGGGCGGCAGTGGCCACTTACCATCAGGTGGACTGCAAGCTCGTTTGTTACTCACAGGTTATAAAGAAAAAATACAAGGCAATATACTGAAATCATAATACTCCATTTGACTTAGCATAGCAGCACTTAACACTGTGCATTAACTACAAATAGGTGGGGCAGCGGTGTGATCTTTAAATTGATTGCAGGAAAACCAAGCAACATCGTTTAGAACTATTTATTGTTCTATTATTTCGATTCGATTATAACTATTACAATTGATATGTTGGCACGACTATTAAATCAATCGCAATAAAATTGTACTGCAAAATGTAGTGTCGTTGTAATACATTTGATTTATTCTTCTATTGATTAATTTACTGTACTACCAGTATTAAATTAATATTATTTCAGTATAAAAAACCTTTTCAAACATAAAATGATTATGCATTAGCGGCAAAGATTAAAGACTTATAACTTTAACAAGTTGATTACAATCGAACTAATGCATTAATCTAGCCTTTGACCTCATGCCTGCCCAATCTTTAATCTAGGCTGTAAACTGGTTAGGTCAAGACATTTGAGTTGAACAAAAAATCAGATAATAGCCAATAAGTGATTCATGGTGATTCACAAGCACATAATTGAACAAGATTATAAAAAATAATAGAAAAAATACTTGTTGGTATTTTTTGTTAAGATAATGAAGTGGCGAAGGATCACGATTTTTACGCAAATTATAATCAAGTTCTATGCTAGGATTTAATGTAAATATGCGCTGGCAAAAATAAATAACACGAGTTAGCAACTATTAACACTCATATGTTTACCAACGACAACCAAAGACCAATCCCATGACTTACCTGCTATATAAAAATACCTCTTTTGCATAGTAACTATTTAGATATTAACGCTTTCTATACTCATAGTTCCACTAGATTTTTTCATATGTCGTGGGTGCCATGGCATTAAAAAGACATTTACACAAACCGCCAGACACAGAACAAAAAAACTTCATTCATAATTAAAATATCAGATTGTTTTGTCGGGACGTGTTGATTAGTCGATAAGACAATAATCTTACAGGTCGGGGTTAAGCTCGCGTCCGACATTCTAACATCGTGAATATAGTAGCAGCACGAGCAGCAAGACTATTAGGTAACTCCACATTGGGCCACCGCACGCGTTTCGTTGTCGAACAAGAATATTAGCCCGCGCGCCTCCTTCTCTGGCGTCGTATATAAGGTCGCAGCAAGAGCAGCAAATCGTACGGACGGACGACGAGCTGCGCAACCTCACTCATCGACCTTATTTTAATGGTCGGTAACTGGTAGGATTTGGTCATTAACAGTGAATAGTTCGTTACACTCACTGGTCAGAGATGGTCTCGCGTCCGATGTTCTGATGCCTCGTGTACGGTCGCAGCACCAGCAGCAGGTCACGTGGTGCGCCGCCTCCACGCTCGCGGCGACCGCGCGCGTCTCGCTGTCCAGCACGACCTTATTATAATGGTCGATAACTGGTAAGAGCTGGTCGTTAGCAGTGAATAGTTGGTTACACTTACTGGTCAGAGATGGTCTCGCGTCCGATGTTCTGGTGCCTCGTGTACGGTCGCAGCACCAGCAGCAGGTCGCGTGGTGCGGCCGCGAGGTGCGCCGCCTCCACGCTGGCGGCGACCGCGCGCGTCTCGCTGTCCAGCACGAACAGGAGCGCGCGCGCCTCCGCCTTCGCCCGGTGCTCGACTTCTATCAGCTCCGTCGACCAGTCTTCAACTTGCTGCGGGATATATGAGTTGTTAGCTCACTGATTATTCAATCTATGCATAAATGAAATTGAAGGGTCTGTTCGCGATTTCAAAATATTTTTTTTTACTCAATGCAAAGTATACACAATACCTATAAAGAAAATGCATTTTTTTATCTCTCTGTTTGGCTGAGGTAAACTTCTAAACAGCTGGACTGATTTTGACGGGACTTTTACTGGAAGATAGCTGAAGGTCTAAGGCGTAACATAGGCATGACATTTATGTTTAAATATTTGTTCTTCTTACTTTTAAAGCGCGGCTGATACCGCGGGATTCAGCTAGTTAGCTCATATAATGAGTGGTACCTACACGTACTAAGGTAATCAAATGCAAACGAAATAAATGCAAGTTAATTGAAACATCTGTTATGATATAAAAACGAAATATTTTGATCGTTTACAACATCATATCAGCTCGCACGTCAATCATATCGCTTATTTGATATCACCAAAAACAAATAAGTAAATAGCCTTATTCCTAAAATATGCAATCAAATTCTGATTAATGATAAGCATACATAATAATGTAACTTTAAATATTCTTAAATTTGCAGACAATGGTAATAAACAATCCATAATCCATGCTTATGTCATAACGATGACTAAATATAAAATATCCATTTCAAACATAGTTACCGCAATATGCAAATAACGCATTTTCTTTGAATTGATAACAATCGATTGCCATCTTATTAATTTAAGTGGAAAGATTAACCAAAAATCCTAAAAGCAAGCCAAAATAGTTACAAATATTTTCATCGTAAAAACGACGTGTTTAATCTGATCTCAAAAAAATGTAACACAATCACGTTCGTACTCAGAAATTATATCATTAAACGAAACATGCATTATCACATTTGTCAATGCCCGCGGTGCCGTACCTACAATCCACAGATAGATACTATCGCTTACATGTAGCACATTGCAAAGACATTTGAAGTACAGGTTAACATCATTTGTCGAGTACTCTCGAGTACTTCGATACCTTGGTATGAAGACACGTCATTCATTGCACTCATTAATAACCGACTTCCCAAAGAAAAGAGGTTATTTCATTATTAAAGTTGGTAATTGAAATATAGCGGGTCTTTATATAGTAAGAGTATTTTGTAGTGTGATTGAAACTTCCCCAAATTACTAAGCAAAGAATAGAAGTGAGCTAAACACACAAATCTTTAGGAAGTTAGTCAGTAGTAGGTAAAGTGCCGAAACCACCGTTTCGCTACTATATCGGTGTTATTATTGATTTACACCGCTGCTAGTTTTATTTAGTTGTCAATCCGCCACTATTTTAGCACCTACCAAAGTTATTAATAACATTAATTAGTATGCTCTGTTTTATTTGTTAATATGTAATTAAACTAGTCAGAGCCGGATAGCCGACGACAACTTGTTATACATAAAATAAAACAACAAGACTTTTGTTTACAGATGCATATCATATAGCCTGCATATTTAATTCCTATGTTTTCTGAAATGATTACTTTTGGAACAGGCGAGAATCATCAGGTCAACTACACAGGGTCTACCACCCTCATTTACTCTTAATAATTTTAAATTTAGTACCTTATTTTGCATGTCGTATGATTAGCTGTACAACAATGTATTGTAACACTAATTTAAATTATTGCGAAGTTAAATTTTGCTAAGTATGAGTAAGCAAATTCTCCGAATTTATTAGGACGCAGGTAAGGAAGTAAAATATACAAGTCTTGTTATAATAAATACAAAAATTAGTCTTCGAGTAAACAAATACAAGTGAGATGATATCACGGGGCGCCGGCGTTCTTACACTCGGCTGGGTTAAATGCTTACGATTGTTCTCTAATTACTTTAATGAGGCTGTGATTTAGATCCATTGCTATCATTTGCTTGTTATGAAGGATCCGTTTAAAGATGACAAATTAGCGGTGCTAGGGAACTCAAACGATTCAATTCATCGCATACCGATACGTCGGCGTCGATACAAATCATCGTCAGTAAATCTCATCCAATCAAACCAAGTCACAAGTAAATCAGATCTTGGCTGACCGCCAGCTCTACGTTTTATTGAAGACAATGGTCTAATTTTGCTGATGATGATCTTAAAACCGACTGTAAAATTACTGCTGCCCTTAATATAGAAAATGAACTTATTCTACAATAAATAAGTATATTTAATAATTGAAATTAATTTTGCATTGTTCTTTTCTTAACATGATTGATCACCCGTTCAGTGGAATACTCAGTATAGCGACTTTATCGGCCTTATCAGGTCAGGGAGACATATTGATTTAGTTTTCTGTTTATAGACTTATTCTTTTTATTTTCATACAAAATTACAAAGTAGCAGGTTCATGCTATAAATAACAAAAGGGTGTCCACTGTATGTGTACTACATTTATATGCCAGTCATTAGTGACTGAAAGGTGACTTTCGCTTGTAGGTCATCGACACAGATTATCCTAATGCTTGTCGACTTGGCTGTAACCCATAAATCTCCCACTGTTGGGCACGAGCTACTGAAATAGGAACTACCTATAAGCGGATATTTTTCAACGCTCTACTTTCTCTACACATATAAATAAAGCTCACGACGATTTGTTCCTTAAAATAACTTTTTGTGAGCTCATAATTAAAAATAAATCAGTAGGTTGATTTTATTTTGATCCTTTAATTTTTCATATGTAGTGTATTAATACGCTTATTGAAATACTGACGCTTAAAAGCAGTTTTTAATATTTTATTCGTTAAAAAATTGATAGCGTTTTGTTTTACCTTCAACATATTATAAAACGTAAAAACGAAATCTCTTATAAAGTAGAGTAATGAATGAATAAAATGAGCTTACAGGATTAAAGTACGTGATGCCCATCTTCTTCAGCATAGGTATAGCGATGTCCGATCTCCACGTCGTGGGGTTGCAGGAGCCGCCCAGGAACACCTCGCATGGCGGTGGTGACGCCTCGCTGCCTGTGTGACACATTTATGTTATAATATTGTTCATATTAATACACCGCTATGATCGCATACATCACCACAATAAATCGAAAAAGAATTGGTTAATTTTTATTTCGGATTCTTCAAATTATAGCAGACTAATAATTCTAGCACAGAGAGATAAACCTAGGTATTATTGAGGTTACCAAGAAATAATGTGTTAGTTCCCTTTGAGCCCTGAGTAACATCACAGTTAACTTATACTCGTAAATTAACCAGAACCTTCTCATCCAACTAGTCACACATACATAATCATTCTTACTTATATGGATATCTGTATGACCGAGATTAACATTCGTCATCCATGACGACATGCTAATACGAGTCATAACTATAAACTATTGTAATACAAGAAGAGCTACGTCAGAGGCCTACGATAGATCTACGAATGTGGTGAAACTTAAAATGTGTTCGCATAGTACAAGGTGTATCAAATTAATCGATAAGAGCTAGTACCTACTCAAGCCATACATTTAATTTAATTTAACAATATAATCGTATACAAATTTTATTTTTATTTTACCGTTAATTATAAGTGTACTTTAGATGCTAATGATACCAAATTGATAGTATCAATGTTGCTAAAAATAATTCAAGCTGCGATCGAAAGCTTTAATATTTTTACTTTTTATTTTTATTTATTCAACCAGAGATATTTAATATTTATTTACGTTACGTGTGGTATTGTACATTCACTCAATATCTGCTTATATTAACCCTTGATAAATAATTATATTACAAGGGGCTGTAGATAAGACACATTAATATAAATCATTTTTTGCGTGCGTCAGGCACTTCTAGCGACTAAAACTTTATCTAACTTACCTACATTAAGATACGTTTGATTAATTTATTTTACAAAACCTTGAAATCGATCATTTAAATGTAACAAAAAGTGATGTCCTAAGAACCCTGATAAGTCCGGCGGGTGAACGAGGTCAACGACATTGTTCGATGACATCATCAATGAATTTTATTTATACACCTAAGTTAAAGTTTGACTATACTATCGTAATAAGTATGATAGCTTTGGCATTATGATAAGGCCGATAACAATGAACCCACAATACCTACTCACGTAAAGCGATTGGCATCTAGTAGGTAAAAGCTATACCTACCTGTGCTATCTAAATTTTCGAGAGTAGATGAATACAACTGAGATCGAAATATTTTTACGTCGAGCGTAATAAATCACGAAAGGTATTTCGAAATGTAGAGACGATCAATTTAGGTGTAGGTGTGAAAACTAGCAACACCGGCCCGCATCTGACACTATATACCTACAAGATATATATTATCACGTGGTCGAGAACAAAACCCACGCTTTTAATTCTATCAACAACCACCGTGTCTAACGTACCGTCTACGTCAATACTATGAATAATGCCACAATATACGGCTGTTGAAGAGATAATGAGGAAGGATTCGATATTGATTCAGCACGACGACAGTTATCAGCGCACAGATATGAGTGTAATAGCTGCTAAATATGTATGAGTAGCTGACCCTATTTCTCAGATAGGATTGAGGCACGCAAAAGAAGTACAGTTAATTGTTAACAATTGTAGTGCGGTCGGACACGCAATAGCGCGTGAGCAGTAACCGCAGCTCTCCGAAGGCGCTCGAGAAATTCTCAGCGGGCCCCGGGACTCGTTAATTAACCGCTGAGAGTTGATATTTACATTTAAACCGTCTTTGACTATTATACAAGTCGGCTAAGGTCAGCCATATACTGCAAAAAACGCACTTATCATAAGACGCTATTTTTGGATAGTAGTAAAAATTGCACAGATTCATTCATTGACTCACTATATGTAGGTAGATATTGATGGGGATAAATAGAGGCGTGTGCCAAGACAATCTTAATTAAACTACAGAAAAATGGACGGTCGACCTATCTATATGCAAATAGAAGCAATCCATCTCTGTCCGGAAGACATACTGATGGTACTGCTATTAGAAGTGATGACTAATATGATGTTACTACCTAATTTAGAAAGTGTTTCAAAAAGGTGAACGGTATATTAAACCAACCCATGGATAATGATGGATGTGAATCTGGTGCGTGGGTTGCGAATGCGTTCGCGAATTCTTAAGCTACTTAAGACACCTACTTGCCGATTGATCGTTTCCAATCGCAGTATACCGTATTAGGCGATCATTGTATTTAAAAAACTTAGGTCTGATTAATGGCATTGACTTGTCAACAAAAAATATGATCGCAAAAAATTAACAGCAAGGAGGACAATCATCACATACTAAGTAGGCACATTATCTTAAATTTACAACTATACCAAACCATTTGTATGGAACAGATGTCAATGTTGACATTGCGAGGCACAAAACGTTGCGAACGGCGATCCAATTCGGGATCAACATCTAATGCCAGAACGAAAACGTAAACACAACGCGTGGTCAACAAACGCACTGAACATCCTTCCCATCCTACCGCATAGTTAAACAAATGTCCTGGTATAAACTATAGTCTAGGTTTCACGTCACTCGATAGATTCTCATGTCGTAGAGCACCGTGGGTGTGAAATATTTCGTATCGTAACAAGCTTCTAAAGTTTTACGCAAGCGAATGATCGTGGATGGCGGGATATTCTTTATAAACAAAATAAGGAAGTTTACAAATATTATGGACGCACAGGGCACGATCATGGTCGTCGGCGGCATGACTGCGGTTTAGTGGCGCTGTTCGGCACTCGCGCTCGTGCGCGCTGTCCACCGGCGGACGGTCGGCGGCCAACTGGCATCACCGCAGCCAACTTTACGTCCAACCACTAGCCAATTCCGCATTTTAAATATTCCGTTATTTCTATAGTACTACAAACACATGACATACAATTATGATGACGATCATCCTTCTTCCCATAAACTCGTTATTATCTCAAAGATCCGCTTATGATAAAATCATCATCGGAGGTGCGTGTCATCGGATCCTGTCATCCTCATCATTCATGACTCCTCGTTATTCTCGTGAAGTATCAATAAAAACATGTTAATATAACGTGGGAAAATATATACGATGGGAAAATCTGAACTTATCAGAATTAAAGATGATAATAGCAGAACATAATATGTTTTGCGATATGATATTAGTCTTAGAAATATTTATAACTTTTCCTTGATGCAATCATTCATTTAAACAGGTCATAATGCACATTGAATTTCGTAGTCGAATATTATCTTGGAGAATAATATTTTTATTCGTATAACAACTCCGCTAAGCGCTACAAAAATAGACTGACATTTATAACATTGAAGCAGAGACGTGACAGGTCGGAAGAAGAACCTGCCGTTTTACTAAATCCACTGTTATGCCTATAGAAAATGTAAATAATGATTCCGAGGTGGCTTTTTACGGAGTCTTCCGGGTGATAAGGAAGCTGACGTGTTCTGTTTGTGTGCTGATTTCTGTTTATATTAGCGGTGGATACATGTGACATTTGTGAAATATAATGGATATTGGAGCAATGGCTCAAAATCAATAACGGAATTCCGGTATAAATGTCCAAAAGCGCCAACAACGTCTTGGCAAAAGGCACGAAGCAATAAAATGTCGAAAATGTGTCTAAAGAAAAAAGCGTAGCTACCTGCTACCTACCTATTATCCTACTTGATACGATTGCAGTAATAATTATTTTTATCAATTATTTTTAAAAAGAAATGATTTCATAAGGTATTAAATAAATTACTTTATTTTATAATGACTTCATGTAGATTAATAACAAAGACAGATTAAACAATGCGGAATGATAAGGATTTTCTGATTTATAGTTCGGAGTCTTACCGTCTACGAGTTCTCCGTGTTAAATTGGTATTCGATAATTTTATACGTATTGTACCTACGTACGGGTACGTTTTAATAATGTTAATTTTTATTTCATGAAGCGACAATATTGTAAATTCTCTTGTCGAAAGGCTTATATGCAGATATGAAATAAATCGCAACAAAATTTAACTAAACCATAATGTCTGCTTGTAACACTATATCAATAATTCATTTACAACTATTAGTTTTTTACAACCAAAAATAGCCTCAAATCAATAATAAGTTCCCTAATCACGAGCTCTTCCGTAAACCGTTTATAGTTTGTACGGAAGAGCCCGGAAGGTCACACCAGCCGTTTATTTAGCATTCTTTGTTTATTTTTTGGCCCACGACAATCTTCTCAGACGATATGACGTATTAAAGCTAACATTGTGTCTACAGTGGCAAATAAGTAACATAATCAATAACTTCGTATCGGTTCCTTTTATGAGGTAAGAACATTTGCCTCATATCACCGTATGTCCCCACACATTTGGAAAGTAACTCATGAGATGAGAAAATAAAAAAGCAGTCAAATTGGGAACCACCTCCTTTTTGAGTTCGCTAAATAAAAAATCAACAGTCGATTTGAAAAGAACAAGTCTTATAGACATTTGTAGAGCTTGGTTACCTAATACATATTTAAAATAATCAACATAATATGTTATGTTATATATTGTTATGTTTATAATAATAAATGTTGCACAACGTTAAAAATTGGAACAAAGGAAGGAAGGAAAAATGAACACTGTTAAAATTACTCATGATTAAATGGAAATATACACAAAACAAATTGTTCAAATCTGCCCAGATACGAATAAGCTCGCTGTTTTGTCTATTTTGCAATTTTGGAAATCATGTTTCAACAAAAGTCAAGTATCGAAGAGTGTCGTTGGCCAAAAAAAAAACAATGAAACTTTCATGCAAGACTTATTATTACAAAGTGGTGATAAGTTGTTTTGGAAAATATATCCAATGGTAATCAACCCAAAACTTTCATCTCTCATCGCGTCGATCCATTAAAGTTTTTGTATGAAAATGAAATATCTGTATAGCTCTATGTATTTAATATATTTACAATAAGACAAAACGATGATGCTATTATTATTAAACTTCGGTTCTCCGTTAATATTCCGATCAAAATAGATCTCTGTGTAAGGGAGTTAAATAAATTTTGGTAAGTTTTCAGAAGGTTAAAATTATAAAATTCATTCATCGACAAATTAAATCACAAACTCACAAACTGTACTGTAGGTATAGCATTGAAGCACGTATAGTTACTATTAAAATTACATTACGATGACAGAACACATTCGATTAATTTTGTTTTATATGATAAAAACTTTATTGAGATACAGGACCCTGACTCAGAAATATTTAATTACAAGATAACAATTGCAAAAACTTTAGTTATTGTGAGCAACTTAAAACTAAATTGAAGACATTGTCAACAACAAATTTATCACACGATTTTAGGTTGGAAGGAAATAAATAAAATATACATTTATAATTATTTTATTGTATATTGTGAACAACAAGGCGTGATCGTTAATCGTTACCAGATTTTTGTAGAATTACATCATCAAGTGAAGAGGAAGTGATTTTTTTGTCATAAAATAAAACAGATGTGGTTTTATCACGAGCGATCATAAGAACCGGATAAGGAAAAAAGTGTGTCATCATATCACTTTAATAGATTAGAATTAAATTTTGTTAATTTATAACCTAAAGATCCGTGATATCGATTTTAGGGGAGATAATATGTATAGATGGTATTCACTCGTTTATACGTCATAAAAGATAAAGGTATCATATTTTGAAATATGATGAAAAGATATTTGCACCAAGCGCACATCATGTCAATGATATGTAAGTTATGTATTGTACTAGTATTTCGTAACTTTATAGTCGAAAACAACTGAACATAAATCAAGTTATTAGTAAGGGCTGAAGGTGAGCTACATTTGCACCGAAACGAACTGAATGCTATTCATGTCTTAATTTGTAACCAGGATGTTCGAAACATTACTGTTTCTTGGGGGTTAGATTGGCTTGATCCATCTCTATATATCATCATCATACATATATGTTATGGACCAAGTGATAAATGCGGGCATTTTTCATAATGCCCGGGCATTATGAATAATGACAGGCTGTTT
>DWPV01000196.1:0-35358 GCA_018251915.1 Urbanus proteus proteus
TTGATTACAAATGTCCATGGGCGGCAGTGGCCACTTACCATCAGGTGGATTGCAAGCTCGTTTGCTACTCACATGCTATAAAAAAAACGACATTAACTCTGGAACAGTAATTTTAAGCCCATTGTAACGGAATATGGACGTATTCTGACTGTGCTCTGTCTTTCGTCTTGTCTTAGAACGTATTCTTAAACTAAAAACTACTTTTATTTTATGTATATATCTCGAATATTGATTTGATGCTAGATGTGTTTGCTAAATATGAATCTTAGGATTTTAGGATATTTTATCATCCACGACAATTCATTTATTTCAGCTCTCTTGGATTATGATAGATTTAACGTCTTCTTCAATAGTTATTCTAATAGCAAGATTCATCAGTGGCATATCCGCAGGAGCATTTTTGGTGTATGCTCCAATTTTTATATCTGAGATCGCTGAAGAATCCATCAGAGGAACTTTATCTACAGGTATGTAAACGTAATGTTAACGACCCGCGTGGTGGAACGGTTACCATACCAATCTGACGCGCAATGGGTCACGGGTTCGATTCCCGGTCAGACAGATTTCTGTTCTGGGTCTGGGTGTTGATGTATGTGTGTGTCCATGGCACCTACGATACTGAGTTACAGAGCTCCTTTTACTACGTTTTCTTTCCATCATAAAACTTATGATAACAATTAAGACGTTCAGGTATAGGTGGGCCGATTACTTGAAGAAGACAGCGGGAAACCGCTGGATTCAGAAGGCACAAGACCGGTTAGAGTGGCGCTATTTAGGGGACGCCTATGTCCAGCAGTGGACCTCAAAAGGCTGATGGATGGAACAATGAATAAAAATCAAATACATCAACCTCCAGCAAGTTCCGCAAAAGATAATCCACTTGACAACAGTTGCTAAGTACTTAAAAAGTGAACGAGCAATCATTGAATTATGTTACAAAGACACTCGTAGATAAGTCTTATCAAAGGTATGTAGATGAATTTCACATTTATAAAATAGATTTTTATCTCTTTGGTCTGGTGACCTGATCACAAGACAAATATGGCGTGTAAGGAAAAAGAAGTATTGCTGTTGAAATAAATCATGAATGCAAAATATTTCATGCACAGTTGTTTGATATGTTTATAAAATTTATAATTAAACATTTTTCGCTAATTTAAATTTAATTTGTAAAAACGAATTCTATTTGTAAGTTTTATTCTTCTAGTATTAATGCTATTTTATGAGAACAGCTAAAACTACAGAAGTTAGAAACAGTTACAGTAAATGGTGACAAAAGTTACATAAATGATAGAAATTAGAGATTTAGAAAGATAATGTGAATAAGATAAGATAAAAACTATATGACACTTGTAAAAATAACTTACATGTCAACTATTCTATTTCAGGGCCCGTAGCAACAAACTGCTTAGGAATTCTTCTATCATATATCTTCGGTTGGTTCCTAACGTACAGATATATTATCTGGGCAAACATCGTCTGCTGCTGTATTGGACTTGGCCTTATCATGATGGTCACTGAAAGCCCAGTGTGGTTGATGAGGCAAAATAGAGAAGAGGTTAGTTAAAATGTACAATTTGTATATGCTATGCTGAAATGTACCTATGGTATGGTTAATATACAAGAGAGTAAATACACTACAGAGTATCCACGAAGCACGTTATGTCCTAATTAAGCTTTTTCTAGCAAATAAATCTGCATGCACACATTGGGCATATAAGTGCTTTGTATTTTTTCTTAAATAATATTTTTTTTTTATACAGAAAGGTCACCATCCTTTTAGAAGACTCTTTTTTGACCTCTTATTAATCCCTATGATAAATTTAAGTATGTGAAATAATTAAATCACTTTAGTACTGATCCCTCCTGTAATTTTATTCTCCTGTTTTTCTACTACATTTATTGGCTACGGTTGTTTATTTTTTTAATTTCATACATCATATGAAATTTCGTTATTTCAATCGGTTTTTTTAATACAGGATGCGCGGCGCGCCATTGCTCATTATAGAGGCTTATCAATAGAATCCAAGATTGTTCTCGATGAGATATCAAGACTGAAGTTGCAAATTGATCCTGTGGAACTTGTTTCAATAAACGGTCAGTTCATAAATTAGTGTTTTACAAGAGTATTACAGTATTAAAAAGATCATTAAAATATGGTCCAACACAAGAAAAGATATTTCTTCAAGGGCCGGGTCTTTATGTCATTCCTTGCAAAGATCTGCCAAAACTCGTATATTTTAATCGGGTTATTTACTTATTTGTAAAATATGAGACTTTTGGTATACTAAAAGATCTTCCACTATAATGTTAATTGTTAATTTAACTTTGAGTGACTCAATTAAAACATTATAAATAAACTTTCAAACACTTGTTTTCATCAGTAACTGTATTGCCTCTTTATCGAATGATAATTGTAAATTATATTTGATATCTCGATACTATCGGCTAAGAAAATATCTCGATTTAAGTGGTAATTATATATTTAAGAGTTGTTATCCTTGTCCCAACAGTATGTTTTATTGCGTTTTTTAACAATATTTATATTTCAGATGGAAACATTAAGGCTGAAGAAGCTGAAAAAGAAAAATTGAACGCAGATGAAAATAATGCACAAGGCCCGGAAAAAAAATCAGCTCTCAAAATGATATGTAAGTTTATAAAACTTTAATACAACTGGCTTATAAAAATGTTTTAATTAGGCTATAACCATATTTTTGTAGAGATAATAAGTTCATAGGTTTCATTATGATTTCTTTGTGAGATTAAGAAGGTGCAAATGTTAGATATAAGCTAGATACAAATAACTTTGTGTATTATTTCAGTTTAAGTTTAACTCGATGATTTTCTTACAGTTACATCACCTTCTACTCGACGCGCTTTTACCGTTACTGGATTGACCTTATCCTTTCAGGTACATAATTTTAAAGTATTTATCAAATGTCACAATTACTTTTTTATATCAATTTGAACTACGGCACAGCATATCATTATGACACACAGAGTGTTCAGAATACCATTAGTGACTAGACACATGCGCATTATGAATTTAGATTTGTGTTTCTAGTCTGTTTTTTTTGTCTCGTGTTTTTGTGTATTTATAGCACCTATGATAAGAGGAATCCTGTACCCTTAGTACGCAATGTTACGTTTCCTAGGAACGATCTCGGTTTACGTTTGCGTTCATTTCTTCCATAGTAAAATTTAAGTACCTAAATAGTCCGTTAGGGGCGCTGCATGTAAATGTATGGGCCCAAACGTAAACGTGGAACGTTTCACTAAACTAAATAACCTCATACACAGGGTACTGGTGTGGGCTATGGATGTAGAAACCATATTTTATTTATTTTCCAGGTCTTGATGGGTATAATTGCGGTACAAGTGTTCGCACAAAATATTTTCTCAAAAGCTGCACCCACTGTTTCTTCTGACTTCTGTTCAGTGATATTTGCGTTAGTACTACTCATTGGAAGCGTTGTAAGCGCGCTCTTCTCTGACAAATTTGGGAGACGGGTAAGTGCACTTAGTTTAAAACTAAACTAAAACTGACAAGTTAACAAATCAAATTTTATTTTAATTACTGTCACTAATATCACGTACGACCAACCTCCTTTTCAGTAATATGTGTGGATTAGAATTTAAGTATTACACATGACTATGGCTGCAAAAAGGTCCGAAAGAGTCCTGACCCCTTGACCTACCATCACTTGTCCAGCAAAGTGGACATTTCCTTGAGACTAAGCCTCTTATTGCACGTGAAGAACGATGCCATCAGTAACGCAATATTGAAACTGAAAAGTTTAAAGATAGTTTTATCAATTTTCCTTACGCCCATAATTCTAATTTAAGCATTGACTTCCTTTAATGTTTATTTCCATTTATTTCCAGATACTCTTACTCCTATCATCGGTCGGTGTGGTGCTCTGCCTCATCAGCATGGGCTTGTTCCTCCAGACCAACATTCTGCCAGCCTGGGTGACTGCTATCATCATCCTGGTGTACTGCTTCGCGTTTATGTTCGGCGCTGGTAGTGTGCCTTACGTGCTTCTTGCTGAGGCTTTTGTTCCTGAGGTATGTTACTTCTTTGATTTTTTATATGATTGAAGTAGCAAACGAGCATGCAGTCCACCTGATGGTAAGTGACAACTGCCGCCCATGGACATCTGTAATCAAACCTATATAAGATCAATGTCTTACCTGAGGTTGACCACAGATGCGTTGCTACCCCTGAGGACTGAGATAGAATGCCTCGGATAAGTATATCTCCCTAACCACACCCTTCAGACCAGAACACACCAGTGCTTAACACTGCTGTTATAAGGCAAAAATAGGTGTGGCGGTGGGGCCGCCGGAGTCGAACTACATAGAGTTCTACCACCTTCAAAACTACTAGAACAGAATAGATTTTATGTACCCTTTTGACTGGAATTTAGATATAGGTACTCTTTGAGATGAATGTGACACTTTGCTGAATCTATCACTAACATATTAACCAACTATAAAAAAGTTTTACTTCACAAGTAAACGCTTAAATAAATATAGTATCCATATAACAAAATTACGTTTTAAGCGTTATTATAATAGCTCTCGACGAAGGAAATTATCTTTCTAATATCGTCGAAAATAACAATAATGTTAGACGGCTCCATTTTTTAATTTTCCTCTAAATTTATGTTGATTTCGTTACCAACGTAAACCCATTTCAGGATTTCTTTTTTAACATTCGCGAAGCCGGGGGCGTATTTATAGGCGCGTTCCACTTGAGTTATTGGACCTAGCTTTTTATCGAAATATGCATCGCGTTTTGTTGTAACTTGGTAAGTGTAAGGCCCCTATGTAGTATAAAACATGATGAAGTATTATTATTAATGTCACTTATGTAAGTTTTTGATTCGACTTCGGATTCACCACCGCTACACATTTTTCTGTCTTAATACAGCAATGTAGCGCTGCCGTGTTCTGGATTGAAAGTTTAATATTATTTAGACTACTGAGTCGTATTTAGCTGACATGGCAGTTATGATCTTAATAACCTATTGCCCATTCTAATATGAAACTTCTGGTCAAGTTAAACAGATAATCTTATTAGAAAAACTCTCACAAGATAAGCCTATTTCTAATGTTAATCGAACTCAATTTCTAATCCCATAATTCTCATATATTTCTAATAACACTTATAGGACATCACTATGGATACGGGCAAAGCGTTTTTCATTAGGCTACGATCACATTAGGCGGACGGACAGACGGCAGGATTATTGGATCCGACGGACGAAAGACTTCGATCCGTTGGCTTTTTCTTTTTCCCTCCCTTCTATTTTCCTTTTTCCTTCCCAGGCACCGTCTGGAAGCCTTTTCCTCTTATTTATTGCTTATACGGAGCCCGAATTGGATATTTGTGAAAGGTCGAGTTGTTTGCCGATGGAAAATATTAGGTTTTTTTACATACTTATTTGAATTCGAGTGGAGTGGTTCTGCGCTTACCTGTGATATTAAAGGAAATTTAATAATTTAAAATTTTAATTTAATGCGGTACATACATTATTATGCGTAACTGTTTTATAATAACAAGGTTTCTAGTGCACTCTTCTAAGGATTTAAGGTCTCTAAAGGATCCTTCTAAGTTGTCCTTCTGTGACCGTCTATGTTCCATCAAAATCGGACCAGCTAAATTAGCCAAAATATAAAGCCAGACATATAAGATATTTATATCCTTCTAAGCTTATTAGTCTGTAAAGGTTCAAAAATAGCAGTTAAATACAACTTCAATTAAATTTATTACATAAATTCTTTATGGCATGCTTATAAGAAATACATTATAAGCATGTCATGATAAAATTAGGCAAAAAAACACAATTGGAATCAACGTGTATTGAATTCTTTTTAATAAAATGTAGTCATGGATGACATAAGTCTTATTCCCGTGAGATCTAGGCAGAAGAATCGTGTGTTCAAAAGTGATTAATGATGGGAGTGTAATGTGTATACTATTACAAGAAATATTTTTTGGCACTGTTATTAATTGTATCTTCAGTGAATTACAACACAGAGTACCTCTTGGATGATATCTCTCCATTCACTCATCCAAAGATTTGACTTTTGGGTACCAGAACCTATCTACTACTTTTCTGACTAGTATTACTCACTAGTCTTCTATCGTAATGAGAAGGATTTAAGCAGTATTTTACGCTATTAGACATAATTTGATTTATTGCATCGAGATGAGAATATTTTATAAGTTCTTTCTGCGTCGTTGTTTCAAATTATACTCCTATAATAATCTTCTTACTACCACAGCCATGAAATAAAAAACAGCTTGTGATCAGTATTATTAATTAAAGCCCGTATAGTGATTCAAATAAGATTTTATTCCAAAATCCAGATGTTTCGCATGACCTCGCCTTTGACATTTCTGTGGGACGCACCTGTGCTGTCATCTTTGTTAAGTTTTAATTCGCGTCGCATGTTTTTGAAATTTGATAGCTAGTTCGTTGGAAGCTATAAAGGATGTTTATTTTAGTGAAACTACTAGCATAATTGACTAGCTATAATTGAAAAGAATTAATTAAAACTATTTTGTAAAAAACGATGAAATTTTTAACAAGCTAAATAATAAGTAATAAATAAATGTCGAATTAAATTAGATTGAAAATTGTTGCTGATATGAATGTAATAGTGAACTACGTGTGGCGATGGTCTGTTTTCCAATTATTTTTTAAACGTCATTGAATTTATTTATTCATCTATCTACTTATTAGATTTTATCATTGGAATAATAAAAAGTGGTAATCATTTTAAAATTGCTTTATAAAAAACTGGTTATCAAAACAAAAAATATATATAAGTAAATTCCCCAAATAGTTATTGCCCTGTTTTTAAATTTGGTAATCGTAAAAATCCGTCACATAAATCCAGGACGAAAAATCTTTTCCTTTTTTGAGCCGTGTTTCCCAGTAATTACGCGTGTCTGGCTCGTCATCATGCTCTCGTTTGCAGACAGACAGACATTTCGAGTACTTGTCTCATTAGTGTTAGTGGTGGAAGTAAAGGGATCGCACTGGGCGAGATAGCTCAACCCCTTATTACGGGATACGCTGTATCATTTAATTTTTACGATGCGACCATTCTGAAGCAGAACGAAGCAGTTTGATTGATGAAAATTGCAACGCTTCGATTCTGTTTTTGAAAATTATTTAGCTTCGTAATGTTTCTGAACGTTATGTCTTAAATTCCAATTAATTTTATATGTCAAAGGAAGTTCTTATTAGGAATGTGTTTCATTGTAAATTTACTAAAACAATACTATTCAATTATTCATATTTAAACTTTATCGATAAAATGTTTATACCTTAAATTAATTTTACATACCTACCCAAATTTATTTAATTAAATTTAATGTAAAAAATTATTCACATCATAACATTCACGTCATATTAAATAATGGACTGTAAAGTTTTTGGAAATATGTGACTGCGTCATTGACAGACAGACGCGTTGAGGACTCATCTTATTAATGGTAGTGGTGAAATCTAAGAGGAAATAAAGTACTTGTTGTAACATAAGCGAGAAACTTTCTGGTGTGTTATATCACATTTGTCACTGGAGAAATAGATATTATAGAGAAAAGAAAACAATTAATACGTTTCTATTAATATAGAAGACCAGTTATGTATGACATTATCATTTGTTATTAGTTATAAAATTACTTATATAATTATGTTTTAAGTTATATTGTTTTAGCAATGCGGTGATATTATTTTACCTCTTACTAAACTACTCTGCTAGTAAGGTATTAATGTAGAATAATTTAAACCTTAACAAATATGTTGACACCTGATTACCTAAGCAAGTGCGATAATTTAATTAATTTCAACGGATTAAAACTGGTAAAGAATAAAGTTGAATTGTAAAATTGCAAATATAGAAAACAATAATTAAAAATTAAATTGAATTCATACAACTTTAGTTTTGATGTTAAGTGAGAAAATATTTTATCGCACATCGCTTACTCGCTCTCAGTACGACAAGTCAGTAATAAAAAAGCCGCTGAGTGAGATTTTAAGCGCGGCGCTAATTAAAACATTTTCGGTCTCGACTTCTCACAATAGGCTAGAGTTAACGCAGACGGAAAAATGAAAATGGAAAAGTTTTTGGTAAATATATTAATTACTTATGGGATTTTTATTTTAGTAAGGAAAACAAGTATAGTTTAATATTTTTTCGACTAGTTGCCTACTAGCTACCAATTAACAGTCTTATTAATTAAAAGAGGAGATAGAGTGTTCTACTTTCCAAGATAGAAACATGAGGCGATTCAGTCTTCAGTAGTCACATAATCATGTGTGATTCCCACTCCCAATCCTTTTTGATTCAAAATCAATCCAAAATCCCAATCCTTTTTGATTCTTAGATGACCACCTAGATTTTTGGAAATTCCTCGTTTGCTATTATTTAGGAACGAGTCGCGTAGTCGAACTGGTCAATCTGGTGGATTCAGTACATTGGTCTGATACGAATTCGGTTCCGGGTTCGATCTCCGGCCAGACAGATATCATAGATGTAACAGAAGTACACAAAGATGTTTTATACAACTTCTGTCACCATTTTTAAATGCTATAAATAAATTACTATAATTAATGTTACTTATTATTTTGTAACTTACTAAACATACGACAAAAGATAAAAGATAGAGCTTCTTAGATGTATACGTAGGTACCCATGTCATACATCTAAGAAAATGTAACAAAAGCATACCGCAGTCAGAATAGGTATATGGCCCACTTACGAAAGTTGTGCTTTCAAAACAACGAAAGTTTCACCCGAACTTTCTATGAAAGCTTTAAAAGTTCCAACTAGAGACGCTTTCCAAATTGGTCTTACGTATTCATATTTTTGTAATTTGTAAGAGTTTTACGGACAATTCTTGTTAGATATTTTTTCTTATTATGTTATGTTGGACCCGTATGCACAGTGATTTCGATTTCTAGTTCGACTCCCGGTGAAACAGATATTTAAATCTAAATTGAGATGCTATTAGTATTAAAAATTCTGTGGTTATGGACGGAATGCTGTTTTTAAAATAGAGTCATAAACAGGACTGATATGCTGAAATTCAAACCACATTCTACATTTTCACCAAAATAAATAAAATTAGATTTATCCAACGTTTTACTACAAGGGAAAATATTTTTATTTTTCATGTCTTATGCTTGGCATGCGTCGCTTTATAACTTTTGGAGGCATAGAGTATACTCCACCAGGCTTCTCCAATGGGGGTGGGAGCATATTATCATCAGTATTTAATAAAAAAATTGGGTAACAAATCGCCCCTGAAAATTGACATCGTGGTACGTACTTAGCTAATTTAAAACTCACAAAACACATTAGACGCAACGGGAAATTCCGCAAAAACTTATCTGCGGAAAGCCACTGTACAATCCATCATCATTATGCCAAAACTCCCCGCCGAAATTCAATAAAAAAAACTTTGTCGCTCACCCCATCTAGCGGCGGCGGCTCGAAGCTTCGCGCCCCCACGCTGCCACCCCACGTTCTATCCCTTTTGCTTCCCTCCACACCCTTATCCATACCTGAGCTTTCTTTATCCGCGGTCTGAACCTTTTCTTTCCACCCGTCTCTTTCTAACGCACGGCATTACGATTGAAATGTGACAGCGCGTTAGCCGTCCCGCTCGCGCAAAGAAAAAAATCTGTTTATAAAAATGAGACGTGTTTGGGGTACGACCATTGGACGCATTGTGGGGTAATGTTTCATATGCGGAGGGGTGTTTTTTGTACACGCGTTTGGATTGAAAAAAAATGCACCCCTACAGAAGCCGAACTTCTTTTAGGTACCTACGGATATTCGTTTCGTTTCCAATTTCGATAACAATGCTTATTTTTTTCCTTTTGCGCGCTTTCCGCGATATAATTGTGCGCCGGCCTAATTTGTTTCGGTTTTCGGATTTTCAAAGGTGAATCAGCCTGTATATTCCGTATTAATAATACTCTTGTGTGATCCGAGATGCCTACACGCTTGGCTTGGTCCACAAAGGGAGGTTTTAATAAAAAAATGTTATTAAGAAAAAATCAAGGATATCGTCGTATTTTCTACTAGGAAGCAATTTTTTTGCAACATAAAGTTTAAGGTTCATTGGCGTTATGTATTTTATGCACATAAATAATGTACATAGGTTTATTCAACTATGATAGTTTTTGTAAATATCTATTTATATTATTCAATCCTAGATTCGTATATGATTCATGGATCTACTAGAGAAAAAAAGGTCGTCTAAATCTAAAATATATCGTCCATATCCATTTTAATCATTCCAACATAATGACAATCAAATAGGAAAGGAACAAAATGAAAAAATATAATTTTGAATCACAGACTATTCAATTTTATTTATTTGAATAGATATTTTCGGTTCCAAAACCATAACACTCGACGCATCTACATATCTACATATACCTATCTACGGACGGTTGCAGTATCTATAAAAGGATGTTTTGACATGACGAAACTTTTACAAAACGATCAAGATCTTTTCTCTTTAATTCAAAATCTACTTAAAGATTTGAAAATCGTGAAGTGAACAACTTAAACCAGTCTCGTAAACAACCAACGTTGATATAACCGCTTGAATTATGAACATAGCTAGCTTTCGCTCACGACTACTTCCCAATATTTATTACTAGCTGATCCCCGCGGTTTCACCCGCCTTTTAAAAGTAATAACGAATACAAATTTAAACATAAATATCATCCCGCTCTCCCGCGACGGCGCACGCATGGGCGTGGAGCGCGCGCTAATGGTATCTATCTGCTATCAGAGAAAATTAAAGTAGCCTATTTTACGCTTTAGACCATCAGTTGCCATCAAGTGAAAGTCTTGTCAAAATCGGTCCAGCTGTTTAGAAGATTACCTCAGTCAAACAGACAAACATTTTTTAAATTGCATTTTCCTTATAGGTATAGTGTATACTTTCATATGCATTGAGTAAAAAATTGTTATTTTGAAATCACGAAAAGACACTTCAATTTTATTTATTTGTATAGATGGCAACTCTAAACAAAATCAATCTTATCAACAGATCGGCGACCATAAAAATAAATTAAAGGCAGCTCACCGAAGTGTTTCTGCTAAAATATTACGGCTCTTAGCAGCACGAGTTATGGAACTATTGCTCGGAAAATAAATTATTTAGCTAAAAATAAAATGCTGTAATATTATCGGGCGGTAAATTTAAGCTGCTGAAATTATTTTATTAAGATTTTATTGGTTTATGCTTTTTACGTCACCTTCTGGTAACTTTGTTTTTCAGCGTTCATATTAAATTAAATTATTGCTACACTCGTTTATTATTTGTTATTATATTTGCAGAAAAGAATTTATTTAAAATCGTTTATTTTATTAATTACTAGGTTTTTCTCGCGGCCTCACACACATTAAATTCCATATAAACCTTCCACTTGAATAACTCAATCTATTAAAAAAACGCATCAAAATCCATTGCGTAGTTTTAAAGATCTAAGCATACATAGGGACAGACAGCGGAAAGCGACATTGTTTTATACTATGTAGTGATATAAAGGGCAATAATTTCAATAAAATATTGCAATGAATTACACATGCTTACAACTTATTTTTGCCAATAGTAACCGCTTCATGCCTATTGGTAACCGCAATGTTGATGTTACACATGAAGCTGCTGCCTATCTCCTGGATTTTCCTTGGTCGCCTCTTACGATGTTCATGGGAAGGTAGAAATGGTTCTATTTAAGACCAACACCAAAGCATGGCGAACTTGAAATACCTCATATAGCTATTTTGCAATACTAAAATTACAAATAAGTATGTTATTAAATTCAATTTTAAAAAATGAAGTGAAAAAGAAACTTGCTTCTTATTTATTAGAAATTTTATGAGATTCCAGCAGCATGTGTGCAAACTTCCAAAATAATTATTTAGAGGATTTATAATTACTTACTTATTCTATACTACAGTGGTTCCCAAACCTTTTTGGTGGCGGAGTCCTTTTAATAGCCAAATTTTTTACGGAGCTCCTAAATAAACGGAAAACTTACGTGCATTCTTTTTATAAAGGATGATTATGTTACAATGTAAGTGTATACTATAATAAAAGAAAAATAATCCAATGGGAGTATTCATGCGAAGCACACTTTGAGAATCGCTGCCACTCCAAATTCTCAGTAGGCCTATATAACCTACTTATAACTGTGACGTTTGAATTGATAAGGTTTCATATAATAGTATTAACATTATGTACTAGGTATATACTAGGTATATACTAGGTATACGTGCAGATATATCGAATTATGCGGGTAATTCGAGAATTACCTACATTATTATATTCCAAGAAACAACAATTCACATGGCAGTACTTACGACATTAGTAGACGTTGACATATGTACGCTAAGCTGTTTGAATACCGTTTAACTATAATGTTGAGAAAATATATAGGCATATTATTTTTCTACTAAAAAAATTACTAATATGCCCAGTATTAGAATGTAGACGATAATAGGTAAATGTGTTTTTATTGATGTCACTACCTTATATCCGCAGCTTCGCACGCATAAAATTACATTTAAACCTTCCTTTTGGATCACTCTATCTATTAAAAAAACGCATCAAAATTCCTTACGTACTTTTCAAGATCTAAGCATACATAGGGACAGACAGCGGAAAGCGACTTTGTTTTATACTATGTACACTGTGATTTCAAATAACTTATACTTTTCGATAAGGCCTAGACTAAAGGTTTACAATAACTATCAGAGAAAATCAAATCAAATTCAACCCAGCCGTTAAGAAGATTACCTCAGCCAAACAGACAGACAATTTTTTAAATAGCTTTTTTGTGCTAGTATACACGACTTTCATACGCATTGATTAAAAAGTTATTATTTTGAAATCACAAACAGACACATTTTATTTATTTGTATAGAAGATTCAGATAATCCAAAATGCCAGATTTTTAAGCTGCCATAGTCCGCAATGTAAGTCGAAGCAAGGGTATGAATGGTGGACAGTCCATGACGAACTAGAACCCTATCTAAGGACAGGCACAGACAAATAGTTGACTGAGGACTAAAATGGAACGCCTTCAACCCAGTACATAGCAGCTTTGACACTCTTTTAATTGGACAAAAATTGGCAGTGGTGCCTCCAAAATTTACCCTGGAAAGATTCTACCACCTCAAATTGCTATATAAGCCAAAGTGTAAAGGTATGAAGACCTTTTCCACCTTTCCCAAAAACAACTTACATCCAACTGCTCTAACTTATTGAAAAAAAGCATTCAAGAACCAATAACTCAATTATAAGGCACTTCCGCCCCTTGTACATAAAAGTCCTAATTAAATACACGTTCACAAAATCGATACACTTACCTACTAACAAGTGCATTTAACAATACACGTCAAAATATTACAACACTGCACTTCAATAATCCATTGTGCAGTTTGATCGAACGGGACAAAAGATACGTACAAAAGATAAGTACAAAAGATGGGACAAAAGAATTAGAGGGGCGAATTCGATTTGAACACGAGTCAAGTGGTTTCGATCGATTCATTCAAGTTCGATTAGCGATTTCTATTGTCGATTCGAAACGGGGATCGGTTCGAAATTCGAATTGGTGGCAATTAACGGGTTTGTTTGTGGTTGTATATAAGGTGGTATTTGACATAGGTTTTACTGCTTTGAGGGTTAGGTATTAATTTATGTTGAGTTTGGCATTCGATTTTTTTACTTTTTCACCGAGAATACCTATAGGTATTACAGGATATTATAAACCTTAATGATTATGGAATTTTACCAAAAATGGACCGACAAATTTTATCAAAACAAGTAAAACAATTTAATTTTATGAAGATTTTTATGTTTGTATTCAAAATCAAAAATATTTTATTCAAAGTGGATTCTTTACAAGCATTCTTTTTGAACGTCAATAATATTTTTTTTCTACCACCACTTCGGAAGGTGTTTAGTTATGGAGAAGTAGCGGCGCAAGAAACTCCATAACACACATCTTTTAAAAAAAAAGGGTTTCAATTACAATGGCATCTTACTCTTATTATCAAATAGATACGTTACTTTATACAAGAAAGTACTTATAACTAATTAAGTCTTAAGATTATATTTTTTTATTATTTAGATTATTACAAGTATCTTACCACTTAACTTTACTTTGTATGTAGGACAGTATCACAAACTTTAACTCCTATATTACCACAATTTACTGCGATATTACTTTCTTGGCTAGTTACACTTAAATGGCCCTTAAACGAAACTTATACTTTACTTAGAATGCAAATTAAAAACGTATTGCCCAAACGTGGGAAGATGTGCAAGAAAGCATCCTCACGACACGAAATCAAACTCATTTGCATACATTGAAACTACAAAATTAATAAAATGCAAAACACATTGTAATAAGTAACGAACGCTCTTTATTAAGTATGAGTTCGAAAAAACTTCTTAAATTTCACTACCTTATAAATATTTATTCTTTAAATAATATGCAAAACACCATAATTATAGGGCAACTCAAGAAATGGGTTAACAGTTTTGCATACGCTTTAGAGAAAAAAGGTGTAACTACTTAACCCTTCACTTCGCGATGTCGGTCGAAAGTGTACCACAGTAAGTACAAAATTGAAGTCATGCTGCGTGCACTTCAAAATTACTCTTTAAATTTGCAAATTTCACACCTTGAGTCGGTTTGCGACAGGTTTTAAAGACGATTGCTTTAAAAATAAAGAGTTGTCGCCATGTGACGTATTTTTTGTACCGGCTATAATAATTTAGCTCAATTTATGCACGTACCTCGTTAGACAATCAGCGAGCAGATGTCTTTATGGAATTTATTTAGCTACTGGTTCTTGGTGGGAAGCAACCGCTTCCGTCTTGTTAATAGTTAATTTTCAATTGCAATTTTATATATGCAAATTATTTCTGTATGACAATTCAATTCCGGTGACAAATTTAGCGTTATTATGATTAGAATTCATGTCGATGAGCAGTAAATGAGATGGAAAATTATTAACATCTCGTTTTTATTTTATTACTAGTTTTCGCCCGCGGCTTCGATCGCGTTAAATATTAGGTTCGTGTATACAATACCTGAAGTATTAAGGTATAGTTCTAATCTAATCTTATATTTTGGGGATGAAAAGTACCTACTCTATGTCCTTTTCTGGATCCATTACTATGAGTGTGCAAAATTTCTTTACGATCGGTTGAGTAGTAAAAGCGAGAAGACGTTACAAACAAACAAATAAACAGTCTTTCGCAAATAATAATTTCGATTGATAACCTTTTTTGAAAAAGTAGCTCGAAATAAAACTGGAGTCCTATATAAGGAAGTGCAGTCAAATCAAATGCTTCATGTATGTTATGTATATTAACACTAGAATTTATTTATTATTATTGCGTGATTAATGTATATGCTTACTTGGATATTAATATATAAAAGAAATAAAAACTATTCTTGACGACACAACGGAAAGTAATAAAACGGTTTATTAATTAGCAGTTTCAGTTGAATTCTTAATTGACATGCAATAGATACGCATATTACAGTAATAAAAGACAGACAATTTAATGGCGATGTTCTTATTACTGAATAATTACTAATTTATTTACGTTTGCTATAAATGTTTATTACGACACAAAAATATAATATAATCACAGACAGGTGCAGTTTAAAACGGGAATTGCAAACGTTACGTAATAATAAAATGTGGATTCTTAAAAAAACATGCCATTGACTCTGTAGTCAAAACGCCATAAAAATATTCAAATCGCTAAACCAAACATTTTGGTACGCAAGAAAAAATTGTCGCGAAAAAAATACACCAGCTGCGTTCCAATTTCAAAACGACTAATGATTTAGTATTATTCATAGCCGGTTTTGGGCTGAAAAAAATAAAAGGACAATAATGATATGCATGTCCTACTTTCCGAACGCATTAGAGACAAAAAAGAAAAAAAAACAGTTTATGAATGGCGGGATTCTTTTTTTGAATAATTTAAACCCGCTCTCAAGGATATCAGTTACCGGTGTTGCCCGTTCATTGAAATCACAATGCGTTGTTATTGTCTATTTTTTAATAGACAAATGTTTTGAAGCTATACAGCCACTTATGGTTGATGTTATCTTTTTACTACGATGCTAATAAATGTAACTAGCTAAGTTATTCGAAGTATTTTAATAGATAATAGCGTAGGTAGGTACTTATTTTTATAAATAACATAACTGCTATCATTAAAAATTGTTTAAGCACTATTATGTGTTGTCAGTATTATAAATTTGATACGAACTACAAAATAATACGCTATTAATGCTTATAAATTGTTTAGAATAGTAGGCGATAAATTTACTAGTACTCGTAGCATTAATCACATCACTTTATTCTTTACAAAATTCTTTTTACTTTCACAAATTTCTCATATACGTACGAAATTTATGATGGAGAGTAACATTATTCAGTATTTTAAAACCTTATTAATCGAAAAAAAGTTTCCTCGAAATTGGTTAATCTGATTTCATAATTACCATTTATAAACAGAAGACTCGAAAACATAAAATCGTCTTCAGGTTACTCATATCAACCATAGTTATAATCTTCAAATTATCTATACAAATAAGTAAAATTGAAGTGTCTGTTTGTGATTTCAAAATAACAAAATTTTACTTAATGCATATGAAAGTATACACGATACCTATAGCAAAGATGCAATTAAAAAATGTTTGTCTGTTTCTCCGTCTGTCTGTCTATTTGGCTCAGGTAATCTTCTATACGGCTGGACGAATTTTAATGGGACTTTCACTGGAAGATAGCTGAATGTCTAATTTAATTTTTGAAAAAGGGTCACAGGGCGGGGGCGTCCCGCGGGAGAGCGACATTTCAGTTATGTAATAAATATGTATTCCTTTTTACTTTTAAAACGCGGGTGAAACCGCGGGGATCAGCTAGCCATTAATAGAGGCTAATGTTAAATTACTAACAAATGGTACGTATTAACGTTATTTATATACCGTTTCGAGCTAATCCCCACATTCCTCTCACGAAAGTTCAAATATTCAGAAATGATTTGTAACTGGACAAAATTATTGATTCTAATGGCCGCTTCACATGCAACTGAGATAACATCTTTCGCGTTTCCATATTTCTCGGCTCGTGTTGGTCCGCCATAATTTATTCAACACTAGACTGCTACGCGTCTCCGCCTGTTCGAAGACGAGAAAAATTGGTGATTTCTTATATTTTTCGCTTTCTAAATTCACAATTAATTACTCATTACAGTGCAATGATGTTGATTAAATATTTGGAATGCAAAATATCTGCTAGTAAAATTAAAAAGAATAATAATTAAAACAAAGAAAGAAAAAAAGTTTGACGTTAAATAAAAGTTCATTTTGTATTTTTATTCCGTTATCATATACACAATTAATTATATTTTTTTGTTGTAGAATAAATATTTTCTTACAAAAAAAATCACAGTCACAAATGAAGTCAAACAATTTTTATTACAGTAGAAAGTTAATTAATAAATAAATAATTGATTATACAAAGATTTGATGTTTTAAATTAGACCTTAATTTGAGAAATGTAGAAAATCTTTTATACATTGATAAATGTATCTGCATGCATCAGTATTGAACTTCCTCCTGTGGTATTCCCGGAACGATATGACATGGGATTCTTCAAAAAAGCTGCAAAAGGAGCTCTAAATCAAAGCCAGCGATGCATTGACTCCTCTGGTGTTGCAAATGTCCATAGGCGACGGAGACCATCAAGTAGACCGCTGCCTTATAGTTAGGGTTAAATATAAAAAAGTTACTTTATAATATCACGGATGAACTCTGGATGTTTTCGGTATAAAGTACTCTAACCTTACTTCCTGTATCATTGTAATTATGTGGCACAAGAAACAAGTTCAATTGCTATGTACCAACAAATTGCACGTATTTCAAAATCACAGACGCCTGCAGTTTCATTTATTTCTATACATTTGAAATGCAAACTAGAAAGCCACGGAATCTCGCAAATAGTTCTAATTGACATTTGGTGAAAGGCGTTTAATTTAACTCGTCGCTATTTCTAATTAAGAGTCTGAAATTTAACCGATAGTGTGTCGGCTTCATAACTTTCAAATACGCAAATCAAATTTAATTACCAGTTTCTTGTTTGTCAATACTCACTCATGATTATGACCACGTCTGGCTTAGTGGTCACCAGCGATCTAATAAGTAGAGGGATCCTGAATTTAATTTGCAGTATGCTATTGTTATTTATACAATTAAATAAAATTGAAGCGTCTGTTTGGGATTGTATTTAAATAAAGATGAGGTAGAAGTTAAGAAACACGTAAAAAACGCAAAATAGCTCTCATTTAAAACCGGCGATGCAATGACTACTTCTTAGATTGAAAATATCAATAGACATCGATGTCTACTAGCACTCATTGTTTCGTTGACTACTTTTCTTCAGATGACATTTTTACTTTCTCGCTATGCTAAACAAAAAACCTAAATAGAATTTAATAATAAAATCCGTCATGGTTACGGCATTCCTAACCCTCCATTGCTCACTGCAATCTGCACACACTTTTATTTTTTCTTACCTCGAAACAATAACAATTTTTTTCTTCTTTTATTTTGTTTGAGAGCTTCCTGCGATTTTGAACAACGGTATTGTACGGGCCGTAACTATTTCGTTGAGATGTTAATGACTTTTTTCATTGTAACGCTTTGTGATAATAAAATTCTGGCTTCCATTCCTAATGGTTTGAATCGACATTTATGAACATTAAAACTGGATTATCGTGATGAATTGCACGATTTATCAATTTTTTTTAATATTTTGTGGAATTAAAAAATAAATTATATATTAAAACTTTGCTAACTTTAAAAGATAAGATACGAATATATTTTACAGATATTGTATTTTTAAAATATTTGAATGAAATATGCATTTCAGATTATTGTGGTACAAGTAAATGTACCTAATTTAATAATTATTAAAATTATTTTAGTCTAAAACTTCAACATAAAATACCTTAAATTATAATTAATAATTTATGTAGCATTGTTGGCAACCAGAACTAAATTATTATCAAAATGAATGGAGATTCCATTCCCAGCCACTAAGCGATGAAGTTTTGAAAAGCTTTTTTGCATACCAAACATGATTTCTTCAATTAAATTTGTTAAAAAACAGGTTCCTATGAAGAATAGTCTCATTCACTGTATGTGAACTTTAAATTCTTTGAACTTTGAAAGACTGGACAGAGTTTCTCAAACTGTCGCGCAACTTCCTTAGTTTAAAGAAATATTTAGTATTAAATGAATCTGTCATATAAATAGCTGATTGAAATCTTCTACTCAATGGATATAAGTTTATAATTTTACCTTAAAACCTGTCATTTGTTTCAAGTAATAAATATCCTTAAATCGTTTCATAACTATCTATATTTCAAGCAAATTAATCATTTAAAAGGAAACCAAGTTTTTATAAAAATACTCAAATGGATTAATATTTATTTAAGTTACAATTTAACAAACATTCCTTTGACATTTGATACAAGCATAGAAATCATCACAACTTTGAGCACCACTCGCACTTCCCTTTATTTAAGCGACCGAATATTTATAAGGATCCCGCCATCCGTAATTTGTCCCGGTAAGTACAAAAACAGGAATTCATTATAGTGTTGAAAAAAGACCGGGAATGAAGAGTTAAATCTCACGACGCATTAAGTGGCGGTTTGTGATTTGTGAAGGACGTGTTAGTGCTCAAAAAAGTTTTATTGACCAAAATTGCATTATATTGTAAGGACGTGAACGAAATGGATGGTCAAGTTGAATTACGAGTTTCTACAGTTCATTTGTAAGGCGAAGGCTAATCCGGTAACTTGCTAAAACGGTTTTATAAAGGACTTCTCTTATGAATGGGTAACGAAATATTATCTATACAAATAAATAAAATTGAAGTGTTTGTGATTTTAAAATAACATTTCTTTACACAATGCATATGAAAGTATACACGATACCTATAACGAAAATGCAATTATTTTTTTTGTCTGTCTGTCTGTCTGTTTGGCTAAGCTAATCTTCTAAACGGCTGGACCGATTTTGACGTGACTTTCACTGGAAGATAGCTGAAGGTCTAAGGTGTAACATAGACTACTTTAATTTTTGAAAAATCCATTAGCGCGCGTTCCACGCACATGCGCGCGCCATCGCGGGAGAGCAAGATGACATTTATGTTTAAATATGTATTTATTTTTACTTTTTGATTTTAATTAATTAAGTGATTAAGATTTAAATAAGTGTATTCGTTATAAAGCTCGAGTCAGTGTTATGTTTTTTCTATTAATTTAACAAGATTATTCTCGTTCGTACTTTAAGTACTCAGTCAGATATAGTCAACGCGAGTTTAAAAAGAAAGACATGAACTGTTTGAACAAGGAAGCTTTGCATGTCTATATGTATAAAAGACCCGCATATAAAATTGAACGCATTTTTAGTAAACACGCCTCACGAGGGGAACGTACAGAGGGTCGCAGTAATGGCTGCCGAATGTCGCGAGGATGCTTCTCCCTCCCTCCCTCACAGTCGCAGGAAACTTTAGAGGCCCCATGCTTTTATTTTACAGGTACCGATCCCATACGGAGCTGAATAATAGAAATATGAAAATGTCTTGCTTGTAAGGACTTTTGTTTGAGTTCCTCAATGTATCTCTTGTGAGGCAACTTGTAAATGCGATGCGAGAGATGTAGTAATAATAATTCAAGTTACTTATTAAAAAATATTTAACAATTATTGCGTCCTTAAAAATCGAACAATCAAATTAGATTAGCAGGAAATGGTTAAGCGCTATATAAAATATAACCCTAAAATGTGCACCTTTCTTAAATTACAGCTATAGAACAAAACAATTATTGTGTATTATTTAAAAACATACTTACTTATATTCAAATGAACATTTATTGTAACGATAAAAATATGTTCAGGAATTTCGTTTGCAAAATATTTCGGGAATTACAAACAATTCGTAACTCTACGCGAGTATTATATTCCGCTAACGACCGCTCGCTAAGTATTGCTTTGTGTGTAAAGTGGGTGAAGAAATAGAAATAATAATTACACTTGTAAGTGAAAAATGCTAAAATAATTACATACCTATTTAACTGTAAAATAATTGCTCGGTAAAACGGCGGGTTAAACGGAGGGTTTAAGTAAGCGAGAGATTAATTTTAAAACAGAATTGATGTGTTGACGTGAAACTAATCGTGAATAATATTCAAATAAATAACATAAGCGTATATATTAAAATAGGAATTTCTTGGGAGTTGAGGAGATTTTCGAGATCAGATTCGAGCCATATAAATGAAATTAACTGTATTTTCTGGAAATAAAAACAAGTAGGTAGTTATTTAAGTTTTATCGTTCCATTTTTAAATTACCCGTCTTCAAAATATGCCGTTATACACGAAAATTAACAATAAAAACGAGTGAATTCAAAATTAATAATAGGAATCGAGGTTTTTTTCTATCTCGGTTAAAAATGCACAAATCCAGAATAATCGTAACTACACAATAATTGATTCCTTACTATTATTACTCCTTAGATATTACACCTCGTTGCAATAAACTAAAGCAACATAAACAAGTCACAAATCAAACAGCTGGCTATTAATTACATTTGATCATTAAGACCATTTCTTCTACAAAATTCTTCACCAAAGTCCTGTGGCATTTGAAGGGTTGAAATTCGAACTCATCAAAATTGCCTTATGAAATTTGTTTAAAATTTAATTACAGACTAAAAATGATTCTTTCGTGAAATTCTCAGCTCATTTAGCTGTCATTAAGAACGAGGGACGGTCGGGAAGGGATCTCCAAAAAACATAATAGCTTCTTAATCACGGAGTCATTAAAATTAATACACTCATTAAGAAACCGAGCTGTCAAATTAAAAATATCCCATAGCTGTGTTTTTCGCCCCATCAGAAAAACACGGGAAGTGCGTACGGAATTTGCATAAGTAGGTTCCGTACAACAATTTTACGTATATCAATGAAACAAAAAAAACTATCCTTTGCAAAGGATTTGAGAAGGTGACAAATTGTTTTGAGAACTTCGAATCTATTTTAAATAATTTAATCACGTATAAAAAGGTACACAAAAATAATAATTTTAGTAGACTAATTCAAAAGCAATAATAATTTCTTTAATACTATTCAAATCTTACTTTATAAACACTAGAATTCCTCTTAAATAGTCCACACGAAATTAAGTTATTCACTGATAATAGTTTAAATGACTCATTAAACGTTTTTTCGTTTCGCCAGTGAACCCTAATCAGAACATTCCCTTGGTCGATTAGACCCAATTAGAAGTGAGCGTAATTCTGCGTGTTATTGTTCAATGATAAAGTTTTTTGTTGTAATAAAATTTCCTCCCTCAGCCCTTGTTATGGCAGTGACATCTTATTAAAATTCAGCCTAGGGCCAATCCCTGCTGCTTTCTTCGGAGTACACCTTCGGTTCAATTAAGTATACTTGCGTAAAAAGTAACAAATGATTATTAACGCTTTGTACACTAATAGACACATTAGGATTTTCTGTGTCGTGGGTGCCATGGATACACAGACGAATACACAAACAGACCAGACCTACGAAACTCTAAATTCATGATTTCAGATATCAATCTGGTCGGGAATCGAACCCGGAACCCAATGCGTGACCGATTCGGCGCGCGCGTCGTGAAATATGTACGTTAAAGTCGTCAAATTAAAAATAAAAAAACTTAAAACGCTTTCTACACTCATAGCCCTACAGTAGGATTTTCGCACGTGTTTTGGGTGCCATGGACGTACACATACACGAATACACAAACACCCAGACCCAGAACAGAAATCTAAATACATCATTTAGATGTTTGTCTGGCCGGGAATCGAACCGGTACCCATTGCGCGTCAGACCGGTATGGTAACCCTTCCGCCACCCGAGTCGTCATCAAAAGTAACAATCAATTATTCCTTTGATGGTAAGTGACCACTATCACTTGTGACATGTTATCAACCACAGATAAAACTAGTCTTACGTAAGGTTGATCAGAGATATATAGTTACCCTTAGGGTAAGTAGGAACGCCACAGAAAGAAGCCTCATTTATAAGTCTCCTTACTACACCTTTTTAATCAGAACTAAAATAGGTGTGACGGCTGTGCCTTCAAAGTCGAACCACGAGGTGCTCTAACACTTAAAGTACCTATTTTGAATCTTCAATTTTTCAAAAAAAGAACATACTACATTTTTTTCGGCCTAAAGTGTATTGTGCCACCTTTAGACCAATTTTCGAAATCCCTCTTTCTTTTTATTTCGTTTCAATAAAGCGCAACGTTGACGAGTGGTCCAGTGGAGACTCTTATCTCTTACAATCCAAAACAATCCATATGATACACACATAAAGGCGGTTTTTGGATACAATTTAAAATTGTATTAAATATTATCTTAATAACGAAACAGGGTAGGACGAAATTGATTGTTATTTGCTGTTTTTCAACAAATTTCAGTTAGAGTCAAGTGGTTCTCGTTTGAATTCGTTTATTTATGTACATGTTTTATATACTGATAAAAACATATAACAAATCATTCTATTTATAAGCCCTTACAACTAAAAACTATTTTTAATAGGCACTCTTAGTTTTTTTATATGGTCGAAGTAGCAAACGAACAAGCAGTCCACCTGATGGTAAGTGTTCACTGCCGCCCATGGACATCTGTAATCCTACTTGAAGTCGGCAACAGATGCGTTGCTCTCCCTGAGGACTAAGTTGGAAAGAGGTTTAGTTCATCTATTTTATATGCATGTAACTACTTATGACATAGCTGTAAGTAATTACTTATAACATAGCTGTAAGTAACTACTCATAGCGTAGCTGTAAGTAACTACTTATAGCATAGCTGTTAGTAACTACTTAAAGCGTAGCTGTAAGTAACTACTTATACCTTCCATTTGAGGATTATTAACAATCCCTTACTACTCAATATTAACATACTTATTTGCTAATCTCCCGTAAATAACTATCTTAGTTTTTCGATACGTCTTTCGTAGTATGCAAGTCCATTAAAAACCCAAGATTTTCAAAAGATTGAAGAATCGAAACCGCTTCAAAACAATGCATTCTCGCATATATTTGTGGGGGAAGTAAAATACCATTAATAATGGGATTAGGGGGTGGATAGAAAGAATAAATTTTGCAGAAACCACCCCCGAGGCCAAGATTTATCGCGTACTTAGCATAAGTTCGGGTGAGATGCGTTTTTCATTAATTTTTCATTGGCTGTCTTTGTGACGCGTGTATTTATTTTGAATGGTTGGTAGTAAATAATTTGGAGATAGTATCAAGGGATTTTTATAAATAATAATATATAATTTGGAGACAGCAACAAATGTTTTTTATAAATAATAAAATTAAAATACATATTAATAATATACTTAGGGAAAAATCACAGAAAAGGCGAACCTACTCCGTTTATTGTCGTTGTACCTATGTAGTTTACACACCAAGGTATAGAATAGATCATAATAATATAATTATTAACTTGTTCATATTATTTCTATATTTGTTTCAAGCGACAGTGCACATTTTATTATTAAAACAATGCACTACAACTAGTTAACTACAAAAGTCTTATAACGAGAAACCATATTCCAACTTCTCAAAAAGTAGTTTTTGATATAAGAATCAAGGCTATAGAATTGGTGAGTATTCCAGAGAAAGGTGCAATGGAAATGCTGCAAAAATAAATACACGGAAAAATTCTAATCAAATTTTGTTCCGACGTCTCGATCACGTTTTTCACAAATTATTAGCATTAATCAAACCTAACCGCGTTCGGTTATATATTTGTACAGAGCTGATACCACCAGAGCATCTTTTAGTATGTTTAGATTTTTTAAATTAATAATAGTACATTACGATACGGATGGCCTAAGTTGCCTTTTATGGCACGGCGTCAAGTTAGCGCCCGAGCAAAGCGAGGACTATTACGTTTTTATCAAAGGTACAAAGGTTGTAATTGTTTTCAAACTTTCTAGATAAATTAATTAGAGTTACTTTTAGCTTACTACTAGCCTTATTTTAGCGTTAATTAGCTTAGCATGGACAAGCATGCAAGCGGACCGAAAATTATATTTAAAAAAATGTCTACTCCAAAAGCAACAAACAAACACTTATTTTTTTAATTATGTGTATTAGCAACTCTATATAGTTCCCCTTCCGAAGACAAAACCGTACACCTAATTGATAATTACCGGGCATTAGTACCCTCGATTTGCCGGGACGAGGCAGAAATTAGCGACCTCCAGGGGCCATTTCTATATTATTTTCTACCGCAATCGTGGCAGGTAGCGCGGAATGATTACCAATCGGAGATTTAGCTCTAGTTAATTAGTGCGGATTTCTCTGGGGGTTTTTTTGGGTTCCGTACACAGAGGATAAAACGGAAACTAACTTATTAACTAACTTACTAAGCCTCCGCTGTCTGCCCATCTATCAAAGGCGCTATGTTTTGAGCCGCAGTTAACAGATAAGACAATTAAAATTTTTACGAATTGTGTAGGTATTGTCATGCCGGTTATAACAACAAATACTAAAAATAATAATAAAAAGGGGATTCATACAAGAAACCGTAATTTTTGTTGTTTTTCGCACACCACAACAGGAATATACTCAATAACTTAATACAATGTATGCTATGACAACAAACGAAAAAAAATTAAAAAATGAGAATTAATGGCGCGGAACCCTCCATGTCCGAGTGCGGTTCGTACTAAGCTAAGTTTTTTTTATATCACCATCATTGAACTGTTAGGCTTGTGCATGAGGATTTTCTTTTAATGAGCTCTACTGTGACTATTCATGTAAAAATACGATCTGGATTGGATTTTAATATTAAAAACCTACGGTAGAGTGAGGTTTTCCTTTTCATCACAATAATTCTTTATATGCTTTGAAATCGGTTTTTATATTTTAATTTATTTTTATGTGTTTATAATAATTTTACCTATTGAGCCTCCGATAAATAAAAAAGAGAAGAGAAACAGCCTCAGAACAGACTCAGAACAGTAATCTAAATCATCTGCCTGCGTTTCTTTGGCCAGCTACCTCCAAGTCTAATCATGACTAGACATAGACACCTATGAGCAGTACTTCGTTGTAGATCTAGTCTTAGAATACCCGCAAACTGCAGACTTTGTATCGGCCGATAGTTGGATCGTTTTCTCAATCAGTATGAAGAGTTATGCATTTATCGGTCGATACTAAATCCCTGTTATATACGCATATACCTCTCCATAACGATTAGGAAAACGACCCAACTATCGGCCGATACAAAGTCTACAGTTTGCGCGTGGTGTAGAAAATATTCGTTTTTAGATTTTCACCTTCACGCCCGAGTGTCTAAGGGTCGAATGTCACAGGCCCGATTTTCAAACACTCCAGCGTTACAAGCCCGAGTGTGATATATCCGACAAATGCCCGAGCGCCAAATGTTCTAGTGACAAATATCCGAGTATTAGAGCATCGTAACGCCCGAGAGTTATACGCCCGAGTATCACAAAATCTTACCCTTACCTTAAAAATCTACAAAAAATCCACACAATAATTCCAACAATTATTGCCTCGTCGCTAATTACGATATCGTTTTCGATTCGGCAATGCAGGTAAGCTTAAGCTTGATTATCATTAAAATGTTAATTTAAAAGTTAGCCAAATGACAGTGAACGCCCGAGGGCAAGGCAAGCAATCTTTGGACAGGTGCAGTGTGTTAGCGCCTTAAGCTCATTATGTAACTTAGGGTTGGCACTTGGTTTTTTAACGTTTTAAAACTTCTTCTTTTTACGTTACAACGTTTCTTTAACGTTACAAGATCACGTTTTTTACTTTGTATTTCTTATAATTACTTTGGTATATTTAATCATGTTTCAAATACCTTCTCATATATTTGACGAAAGTTTGGTAACTAATCAGGTGAACTGTAAAATTAAAAAAATAGCAATATATAATTTTTGTGATACATATCTAGAACTAGATACCGCCTTGCATGTTTTCTACCTAAAATTTAACTCAATCTTAACTAAATCAAACATGAATTCCGATTTTTGTACCAATTTTAATGTAGGTACTAAGTTAATAATACAAATGTATTTATAAACAAAACGAATAAACATGCAAACATAATGCATTTTAATATTTGGTTAAATACAATCGTTTTTACAACTAAATATTGTTAGAATTACTTTTCTTACATTTATTCTTAACACCCAAAACGCATTCAACTAAATAAATATGTTTACATTATCACAACTTGTCAACCCTATAAAAAGGTTAATATAACTTAATATTCGTCAAAGTCAATAGTTAGAAGGCTCTCAAGGTGGTCGATTATTGAGTAACAAGCAGCTGATTCATATGACTGATGTTTATTTAAATTTTGTTAATATATTTTTTAATTTAATTTTAATCTGCTACAATCGATAATGGTTTTGCAATTCACCCGTTGTGTAATAGCTCTTTGTTTATTGATATATATACTTTTGAATGCAATTATAACTCTGTTCTTCAGTCTTTTGAGGTCCACAGCTGAACATAGACCTCACCTTGACTATAGCTCTATTAAATTATACTCTACAATGGTTCTCGATAGTACGTATACTTAAGAATCCTATAATTAGCAATAAAACAATAAATTTCAGCTTCATATAAATATTTTCCATTAAAAGGTATTATAGTTTTAATTGACGACCCTCAGAGCGGTGGTGACCCCCAGGTGAACTGTATGGTCGATTGATACTTCTATATTGCACGTTCCTTTTTGCCTTAGACGTGCAAAATGTGAAATGATCTTCCTGACGAAATATACCCGGGCTTTTCCAAAAAGATACAAAAATAGCTCTCCTTCAAAGCCGGCGATGCAGCGAGTCTTCTGGTGTTGCAAATTTCCAAAGGCGACGGTGGCTTTCCATCATGTATCCCGTCTGCTTTATCCTACCTTACTACCTACTATTTTATTACTACCTACATAAAGGTAGGCAATTATAAAAAAATATATAGGTACCTTTTTTAATAGTACATAATTATGTACAAGTAGTACAGCTGAACACAGAACAGATTTATCGAAATCGGTTAAAAAAGTACCAGTCTCCATAAATGACAACCACCACTTACCACCAAACTAACACTTACTTTCAGTTTGTACTTACAAAAGTCACTTATATACCATACGGCTCCAAATACCAATCTGCCACCAGTGTGTTGGAGTGGTACATAAATAACTAATAAGTATTTCTCCTTCCCATGACAACGTCCCCATAGAATTTAATATGGGGTTCGCGGAGGGTGTCGATTTTTTTTATCATGACGAAAACCTCCATATTTTTTTGTTAGCCGTTTTTCGTAATATGCGGCACGCGATATCCTCAGTATTAGATATTAGAATTTCGATTGTAATTATATTTTGGGGCTTGCAAGGGACGAAAACCAATTCGTATTTTGGTGACGATATTAATGTATATATTTATCAGAATTAGAATTTATTGCATTTTATAAAGAGTATGTTTTAGATTACGTTGTTATTAACCGTTTTAGTTTAAGTATTTAAATTGATTGTTCAGATGTAAGATGGTATGCAAATAAATTGTTTGTTTAATATTTGTTTAGTACTTACTCAATAACAGGAGAGGAACCAATAGTTCTAACTAACTTTGGGATCAGAGGCTTCAAATAATTTAATTATACTTACAATTTTTTTCTTTTTATTTATTTGTGTTATATTTTCCTTAAGAAAATTAATTTGTATTAATATATGCATATTTAAAAAGTCATACGTCCGTATTATTAATGATATCTGTATTTGTAATATCAGTAAATAATTTCGATTTAAATTTAAAGCTAATTAAATATTTTTAAAAATATATGTAAAATGGCTTATTAAATTATTCATTAAATTTTATAGGTACATAAGTTTTTTGATAAAATATAAGGCAATAAAATTAGATGATTTGTTTCCAAAATAAATTAGCACCGTTCGTAGCTAACATCAACGAAGCCTCGAACCCTCCGAAGAAATCAACCAAACGCATGAGTGAGCTTAAAATGCAATAGGGTGTAAACAAATCTACCACCCTTATCCCAACCACATAAGGTTCAAAGTACCTTATATAAATGAGACTCGATGAGGCTTTATCTGTTTGGTTACCAATTCGGTTGAACTTTGATGAGATCTCTCTATTTGCGATCTTTTGATGTTATAGACGAACTAACAAAATAGACTCATAGGTGGGAGTTTTATTTTATGAATAAAAAGGCTATTTTTTAAACGAGAAACGATCTAACAAAATGTTGAAAGACGGTGAAAATAATTGAGACTGATTTTAAATGAATGAAGACTACCTACTTCTAGTAGTAGGCCTAGGCAATTAAAAAAACATCACATATTTCGTAAAGAAGTAGATATTGTATCTCTCAAGTTAGGAAATGCCATACACACAAGATTTCAATGAATTTTATTGAGCACTTACATTAATATGTAATTAAATAGGTCTGGGGACATAGACACCCGGTTAATACATAATTAAAATTTGTTTCAACTAAATTCTGCTTGAAAGATTGTTTGAGAAGTTTTAGATTTAGGTGTCTATTTACTTCCTGATCAATGGTTAAAATGGATTTCAAACGCAAGGAATTGAGTTCATTTCACTCCCTATCTAAATATAGATTTGCAGGGTGCATCGGTTTTTATTTTCAGTGTGTCTTATGCTAAGCGGTGAGGATACGCCTGTGACACGTAGCACGTGAAGAAAGACAGATAAATAAAGATAAATAGATGGATAAATAGATGAACAATATTTGGTTTTGATACTTTCAGTATTGGTGATAGTCGCATTTTTTTATCTTCTGCAAAAAGAGTATAAGTTCAACGTTCCTACGTCTATGTGTTAGTCTCTAAACGGATCTTCCTGCTTTGATTTTGTTTTTTGTTTGAAAGCTTAGATAATGAAAGATAAATTCATTAAGAATTTCCTTAGAATTGTTGCTGTATTTAGCTGTTTGAACATTATCAGTTCTTGTTTCAATTAGTTTGAGGATTTTCCTAATCTGGTGGGATTTCGATTATTGTTATCTAATTTACCCACTTTTATGTTTTTAAATTTAAATCCAAATCGTAATCACGTAAATTCACTTAAAAGTGTGTGTCAATATTCTACGAATACAGTTACTTGGCGAATCTCAAAAATTATCGATATATTATTGAATACAATAATAAAACCTATGCCATATAAACCTAGCCTCAGATGAGATTGTAATATTATGTAAGGTTATTTAGGTCCACGGGCTGCAGTGGCCACTTACCACCACGAAGATGGTAGGTACCTATACGTCCAGATTATAAAAAATATCAATTTACCTACTTATAATATACCAATGTCTAGCAGCCTAGACTGCACAATAAAGTATTGCACAATAACACGCAACATATTGCAGCAAGATTGCCACCGGCAACATTACGTTTACTAAAATAAACTATAAAAATACCACCAAACCTTTCTTTATTAGAGATTGTCAACATTTGGTGCGATCTAAGTTTTGACACAAAGAATACAATTAACGTCAAGCCACCCATAATTATAGGCAACTGTCATAGACGTAGACACCACCCTGTAATTTGACTAATTTTCTGTTATTAGTGTTGGATACATAAAAAACATTGATGTTAAATTTAAACTTCTTTTAATTTGGATTCGTCTTTGTAAATATGAATAGAAGTCGGTAATTAGTTACCTTTACTTAATTAGTTTATATTTTGTTGAACTCTCGTAGTTCGGAAATGTTTGTAGCATAGAAGAAAAATATTTAGATTTTTTCATGATATTTAAAAAATATTTTATTCCAGATACTGTTTCTACATCTTTATAACTAAACTTGCGAAGTGGTAGTAGTAGTAGGTGGTAGTGGTAGATTAGTGACGTTCAAAAATAATTTCACTAATGACACTTTGTATAAAGTGTTTTTGATTTTCATTTTCATTATTGTTATTAAAAATATTTTTTAAATAAGTATAATAGATATTTTTACTTCAACTCAACTGCAAAAAGAAGTAATGTGTATTTTTTACTTCTTGCTATATTTCATTTATTAAATAGATTTTATTGATGAATTACCAAAAATAAAAAAATATATATTTGTGTGGGTAAATAGTTCTGAAGTTGCAGTAAATCCTAATAACTATTATAACTAAGCTACATGTATAACATATGTTTTGAAACTTGATTGATATGTCAATTTAAACTTTGCATGATTTTACAGAATATTTTTTAAAACAAATTTTAATAAAATTCAAAAAGCATGACCGTCTTATATAACACATTTTTATGTGAATAAAAAAATAGCAACATATATTATATTTTTATGTTGCTATTAATAACGCGGTTAATTTTTTCATTGATTTTTCTAAGCAGTTCCTAATAATGACAATGACTAATTTTAAAGTGATGAAAAATACTTTTATAAATATAATTAGGTATAGTTAACAAATTTATTAATAATATAATTAATATCTTTATTACAAATATATTACTCCTTTATAATACATTTACCTAAACTTACGAAGGTTGCAAAAGTAAAAAATAATTAAATCATCATCAATCGGTAATGCATGTTAATTATTCCGCTGATAGATTAATTACTTGGTTTGAAATACGATGAGTACAATGACTGACTGAAAACACGTCTTAACTGCAATATTTAAATTTAAATACGATTAATTAGATAAGTAAGGTATAGAAGTTTTTATTTACATTTAATTTACACAAAAAGTTAAGAATTACAAATAAATTAAACTCGCAAAATATTTCGTTTTAACTTGTATTTACGTTATACGAATGTCAATGAACTTATAAAATTTTACATTTAACGTTTTAAAGTATGTGAATTTTCGTAACCGAAAATTTTAATTAACAAATAATTTATTTTAGGCGAAAGTTAGTGCGAGTGAAATAAACGTTACTTTTTATTTTAAGGTAACTAAACTTTTCGAACTGTAAATTCAAAACCGTTATGTTACGCAAAAATATTTTTAAGTGTAGCAACTTTTTGACTAGTCAGGTTAGTTGAACATCGGTCGAGTGAAAACTTTTTGTTCCAAAAACTCCGGGAACATAGTTATGGCAAAGTTCATAACATTATTACAACCCCGAAGTTTCGAACTAAATTGAATTCGAATTACCAGCGTCCCGAAGCATTCGGTAGCCTGCTTTACCGACATTGAATTAAGTTTAGAATCACGAGCTATTCGACGCTAGATGGCGCTAGCTGTATGTTTGTCTTATTAGAAAATATAAAAATCTGAAAAGATTGGAAATGTTTCTTAGTGTAATTTAAAATTTTGTTTTAGGAATAAAACTTAAATTTATTTCGATATTATGAATTAAATATAATACGATTTAATTTCGCAACTACGCTTTTATTTTAGTTTAGTATTAAGGTAAGAAATATTACTAAATAGGTTACTTATTATTAAAAAATACAAATAGTACCCTTTATTATTAAAAAATACAAATAATTAATGCAAAAATAAAATAAATCCAATAAGAAAATGAAAGAATAAGAATTTTAATCTCAGAAAGATAATTTTAATACGTATAAGAAGATTTCTTTTAAAATAATATTTTGCCAACCCCTCAATAGATGGCGTTCATGATCACTTTTTACAATAAAGAAAAACTTAAAATATACATAGATGTCACTACGAGCATGTTTTGCGAATTAAAATACAATAGGGCCGTACAGACAAAGAATAAATAGCGCTAGATTTTATTGTATACAAATTATAAACATTACGTACTATTTATAGGAAAAAACAACAACGTTTTAGTACATACTTAAAACAAATGTAATGTTAATTAATGGAACTTTTTGAAAGTAGAACCCCATGTGGTTCGACTCCGGCAGCACCACGGGCAGACCTATTTCTACCTTATAACGACAGTGTCAACAGCAGCTGTGTTCTGGCTTGAAAGGTGTAGTCAGGGAGAGAATTATCCGAGGCGTTCCAACTTATTCTTCATGGGTAGCGTGTTGCTATGAAGAATAAGTTGTGGCCAACCTCGGGTAAGACTGTTCTTATCTTGTTGATTATAAATATCCATGGACGGCAGTAGCCGCTGACCATCAGGTGGACCGCATGCTTGTATACTACTCCTATGTTGTAAAAAAAACCTTCGATTCCGACAGAATAACCATCACGCCGTTTTCTGCCTAATAATAGCAATGCTATTCTATGTTCTGGCTTGGGTAAGGGAAACATAGGTACTTATCCAAGGCGATTACAACTCAGTCCTATGGGTAGCAACGCATTAATGGCCAAGCTCAGGTTAGACTTTGATGTTATCTGGAGTTGATTACAGATGTCCGTGGATAGTAGTGGACACTTATCATGAGAGACATTCTTCCGTCACTGCGTGTCTCTGTTGTATCTTATGTAATTTTAAACACTATCTATACACGTAGCTCCACACTGGGAATTTTCTCCTGTGTCGTGAGTGCGATGGACACAAAGACAAACAAAAACACCCAGACCCAGACCAGAAATCTAAATTCATTCAGATATCTGTCTAGCCGGGGATCGAACCCGGAGCCCATTGTGTGTCAGACCGGTGATGACCGCTCTATAGATATCCATGGACTGCAGCGAATATAAACATCAAGTGGACTGCTTATTGGATTGTTTCACCCTTATTCAGCTTAAGTCATTATTTTAGACCCAAACCTATAAGAAAGTGTAATAAGAACTCAGTCTAATAGGATGTAACAATCATATTCGTCTCTAATTGGATTCTTATTTGCGCAATTTGAAACGTCATTATTTTAATTAAATTTATCTACAAATAAATAAAATTGAAGTGTCTGTCTGTGATTTCAAAATAAATTTTTTTTTACTCAATGCACATGAAAGTATACCTACACGATACATATAACGAAAATGCAATTATTTTTTTTTTGCCTGTTTGTCTGTCTGTCTGTTTGGCTGAGGTAATCTTCGAAACGACTGGACTAATTTTGATAGGACTTTCACTCTAAGATAGCTTAAAGTCTACGGCGTAACATAGGCTACTTTAATTTATGAAAAATCCGTTGGCGCGCGCTCCACGCGCATGCACGCGTCGTCGCGGGAGAGCGGGATGACATTTATGTTTAAATATGTATTCCTTTTTACTTTTTTTAAACGCGGGTGAAACCGCGATGTTCAGCTAGTACTAAATAAATATTAATTTAGTTCAAACTTAGCAGATAGGTACCTATAACGCATAATCACGGTTACGAGAGAATAAAGGTTGTTTGAAATACATTTCCATGCAAGATTGTTTTCTGTCATGCATGTCATGCAACACGATGGTATGTGAATTTCCTTAATCACTCTATGTATTCTTAGTGTACGAAGAAATATTCTAATAGGTATGAGGATAGAATTTATTAGATACCTACCAACTACAATTTTTAAAAATTAAACACTTGTTATTACTTAGAGTTATTAGACTGGAATAAGAGTTAAATTCTTATTTTAAAATCAAAATCAGAATTAGAATTTTTTTAGGCATTTATGTGCACAGAATAATTTCTCAAATACTCAAAATTGTGGATCGTTTTAGATGCTTGCAATGTTTCTGCTCTAATCACGAATAACTAATTTGCACTTAATTACTCACACTCCTACAAAGTTACTCGGCAGTGATATGAATCAGTATCAAGGATTATTTGATCTATACAAATAAATAAAATTAAAGTGTCTGTTTGTGATTTAAAATATCATTTTATAAACTCAATGCATGTAAAAGTATACACGATAGTTATACCTAACGAAAATGCAATAAAAAATTGTCTGCTTGTCTGTCTGTTTGGCTGAAGTAATCTTCTAAACGGTTGGACCTGGACAGCGGCTGGAAGCTCTAAGGCGTAACATAGGCTACTGTAATTTTGGAAAAATGCATGCATGCGTGCGCTACGTGCATGCAGCCGCGGTCGCAGGAGAGCAGGATGTGACCTATGTTTAGAAATGAATTCCTTTTTACTTTTTTAACGCGAGTAAAACAGCGGGAATTAGCCAGTCATAAATAGGTATTGAGGTAAACGAAAATACCGCAGCATCTATACATAAATAAAAAAAAAACGTATAGCCCCACACTAGGATTCCCTGTGTCATGGGTCCCATGGACAACACACAAAACAAGGACACACACCCAGACCAAGAACG
>DWPV01000197.1:0-35320 GCA_018251915.1 Urbanus proteus proteus
TAATGCATAGAAAATCTTCATCCCATTTCAGTAGTCCACGTGAGCGAAGCTGCGGGCAAAAGCTAGTTATTTATATAAAATAGATGTTGCGAGAAATATGTAATATCCCGAGCATGTAGTCCACCTGAAGGTAAGTAACCGATGCCGCCCATGTACGATAAAAGTGTCACTTGAAGTTGGCCATAGAAGCTTTACAAACGCCTCAGATAAGTATGTCGCCCTTATCCGACCCTTCCGACTAAAAAGTGTAGCGCTTAACACTGATGTAGGTAGGAAAAAATAAAAGTATCTGTAGTGCAATCAAACACGAAGGGTTCATAACTAATAATAACACCTATAACGGACGTAAATAAGTAATAGATTGTAAACCAAAAAGACAATTGACATTTAAACCTTAAAACGCCAAACGCCAATATTATAACAAAGATATTTTAGCTGTATCCAAAATATAGGTACCATTTCACTATTCCTATAACGGTAGAGAATATAAGAAATCGTTACAGAAAGAAGGCCACAGTATGCCTTTAAAATAACACGCTTAATTTAAGCGTACATCAAAAAATATACAGTCATATCCAAGTTTTACGCTTTCGTGAAAGTTCATTTGAGGAATCTCCGCCGATAGTATTTACAGCATTCGAAATTTCACGGAAGATGTTTAGAGTGGACAAAAAGCCAACGACGAACTTGAAACAATGGGCAGAGGTAACTGTGCCGCTGATTACTCGGCCGGCGGCGCATGCTTCTAAACCGTGAGACGCCATTGTGCTACACCTGTCTAATTATCTTCGACAGACGCCGGGAACGCTGAGATAACTGCATACGTATCATCCGTAGCCTATAAACAGAGTACACAATGCTCAGGAGTGAAAAACAGTCTCAGAAATAGGACATCCATCAGCTTTTGCAATCCACAGCCGATAGGCCTTCACTAATCATTCATAAGGGCTTTTGTCAATAGTTCCTGCGTCTTTTTTCGTATTGGTCACCGCGGTACGTTTTTTTTTTGCCATCCAGTTCTAGCTGTCATGGCTGTTCTTAGTTTTGTTACACAGTAAGACGATACTGCCTACCTATTTTAGATATTATCTCTTAGTCGTTCATACGACATCAATGGGAAGAGGTGGAGACGTGCTAAGACCAACACCACACGACAATATGTGTTTATTACAAATTGTAACTAAATTAAACGTGAACCAAGACAATGGTAACTATAATCGAAATTCCTTCACTAAGTCTATCATTATCATTACATAGTATAAAACAAAGCCTCTTTCCGCTGTCCCTATGTATGCTTAGATCTTTAAAACTACGCAACGAATTTTGATGCAGTTTTTTAATAGACAGAGTCATTCAAGAGGACGATTCACGTAAAATAAACCGTGCGAAGCCGCGGGCACAAGCTAGTAATGTAATACAGCCAACATTAGTGTTAACTAAGTTAAAATTGCTATGCAAAGTGTATCATTATGGCATATTATAGTCAACATTGTTAGACACTGTTTCAATTAAATAAATAACGCTTCACACTCATAGCCCCACAGTAGGATTTTCTCCTGTGTCGTGGGTGCCATGGACAACACACAAGACAAGGACACACACCCAGACCAAGAACGGAAATTTAAACTCATCATTCAAATTTCCGTCTCGCTGGGAATCGAACCCAGGACCCTCGGATTAGCGCTCCGGCGTGTTAACCATTGCGCCATCCGGGTCGTCGTCAATTAATAAACAATAATGTGCTTTATCCTAACCACTGTTGTTTCCAACATATTTAGAATAATTTAACTTGAAACAGAAGTTACTCGACGTCGCTCAGTTAATTCTTCTCGAGCGTTCTCGAACACTGAACTCATTTAACTTTATAACACCTGCTGGGAAGCAGGAGTTCATAACCGTACGTATGTATATTGAATGCTACAATTTAACTTGTGAAATTTATATACAAATGTTACTGTTATATTGACGAGGGCAATACCACAACTACGTTAACTGTCGTATTGGTATGACCAATTAATTTATGTAACAATTTTACAGATTACCTTATCGAAACATATTTTCTCATTTAACACTATTATTTCCGTGACAAACACAAATAGGTTTTCTGACAAAGTGATTAAAAACATAAAAAGCAAAAACTCAATTATAACTTCACCGTTATCATTAAAAAGTGATTACTATATATATCATAATGAAGTGAGACGCCTAGATGAAAATTTGCAATATTTTAACAACAGTAGGTAAGTTATTATTAACAAAGCAACTTGAACTTTCTCTGTTAACTTCAATCTAAACGCGATTAAATTGAAATTTATATATCAATACAAAAAGCAAAAGAAACCTTATTTACCTAATAAGCCAATGATTGAACAAGAAGTAAATTAGCTTACAATAGGGAAAATAAAACGCGACACGTTAGTTTATTGAACCCGAGGCAGGTGCGAGGCAAGAAGCTGAGGCATTCATCTCCGTCACGTGTGCGAGGCGAGAAGATGGATTGGCGGACATTGGCGCGCATTAGCGCTATAATGCGATTGTCACATGACTTGTACTGTAAACACTAGGAATTCCTACAAGAAATGCTTTGGACTCTGTGCTCAAGTGTAGAGACATTTTTACGCGCCGAATGCCAATTACGCTTTTCATGCCGAGGAGCTCGAATTGCGTTGTATGAGATGAAGGGAATTATATGATGCGATTCCTAGCAAAGAAAAAAAATTGGACTGGATATTTTTTGTAATTCAATGTAAAACACCTACAATCCTTTGCCTATTTACTGAAACCAATGAAGTAAGCTCATCGTCTGTTGAGTAATAACGTCGGGGGAACAGTTTTTTCTTAAAAACCAGTCATTAGTTTGCCATCTATCATTCCAGAAACTTCACTTTCCAGAAATTGTTCCTTATAAGCGACGCTGTTGAATGGCGGGTACATTAAACAGCATGTTTTTTTTTAAATGAAGTTGTTCTATTTCCGGCTAGGAAAAAAGTTTTTAAAAGTCTTATTATAAAGTTTTAGTTTTTCTTAATCGGCCACGTAACTCTTTTGATAATTCACTATTTCTTATACCTAGTTTCGGATTGGGGAATTAAATCACATAGGTATGAAAAATTCATCCTGTATAATATATACAATCTAATCGTGTCGCGAATGGCGGATGCAATCCAGTTAGGAGGAAACAACGCGAGCTTCATCGATGTCCCATCGACACGCCACGATTTTCCGTTAGCGGTATGTAAGTTTCGAGGCCATGGGTTTACACGTGTGTGTCCCTTACTCATTAACAGTCCATGGGCTTTGGAGTCTATAATATTCTATGAGGTCGGTATAATTATAGTAATCTTGGATGTGTTGATGCGGCCGCGTCGCGCGCCAGTCGGCATCGGGGCCATCACACCTTCCCCTCCACGTCTTGAAATCATTAACGCATCGCGGCATGCCGATGTTTTTACGCACTATGATTTTCCAAACTAAGAACATCTTTAACTAGCTAGTACCCGTTTCACTTACCTGTTAGTTGTATAACGATCTATTTTAACAATAGTATACGTGTTTAATGTCACGAACAGACCACATGATATTATCCATTGTAATTTATGTTGCCTTTTTAACTTTACTTCCTAAGTCAATAAAACACATACCTAATTTCAAGTATTCGCGAAGGACGAATTTAACAGATCTTTGATAATATTGATTTTGCGCTCACAAATCACTTAATTGATAAAAAACCATTTGTTGCCTGGATTAAGCGGTTACAAAAACTAACAAAGTTGGTGAAGAGAGCGAAATAAAATAATGCACCCATAAACCATTTCAAAATACTTCACTACTCATACTTTGCTTTCTTGGAAATTTGTTAACATGCAAAATACGTTCACAATTCATAGCACATGCATAATTGGGACATGCATTTACATGTTTAGTGCTAATACATGCATTTCGTTCAAGTGCGGAAGTCGGCTCATGTGGCACAAATTACATGTGCATTGAATGCAACACATGTAAATTGAGTAAAATTATGTCAAGATTTAGAAACACTTTGAAGCTTCTTCTTATTTTTCTCCAGCTACTGGATGTTAGCTATGAGATCTTTAGATCTATATTTATTCAAGATTGCCATTTTTTATTTCGATCTATTTTCGATAGATCAATGTTCTTCTAATTTTGTTTGAACTGCATCAAAACTTACATTGAAAACTTATGGACACGAATATAGTACTAACCTAGTGTAGTATTCTGTAGGAAACAGTACCTACTACGCAACTTCCTAATACATTCCGGATGTTTTCAAACCCTCCTAAGGACTGCATTAAGGTTTAATGACAGCTATTCAACGATAAGGACCAACAATTGCGCTCTAAAGCATAGAAGGCTTAATGAAATTTCGCCAGTAACAATAGCTCATCCAACTCCCGCTCCTAACAACCACTCATCCAACTCTCGCCACTAACGACCACTCACACAAGTTCCGACTGCGCCTGAAGTTGTATGCCTTTGTAGATCAATTATAATCTGTAGCAGAAACAAGATTATGTCCGCCTTCGGAATCTTACAGAATCAAAGCTTATCAGTTTGCCGGTTTTGCATCTTTCTAATAAGGAGTTTTAACTGAAGAATAACATAACGATCTCTACAAGCAGGTACATACAGCAACTTCCGTAAAACTAACCCACAATCAGAAGTTTCCACAACCAACGTGAAATAAGAGGAAGTTAATAAATTACAAACAAATGCGCATCCGAACTATAATGCACCTATTCATGTGTTTCCCGTCAAAACAGTCGGAAGGGACTGTGCTGGCATTACGTGCATTATGAACGCTCTCTAGGATCGAATCGCGGCCATTACCAGCGCTACCGACAACCGGTCGTCCGCGTGAATTCCTCACATTCGTAAAATCGACGCACAATTTTACTGCTATTTTTATTACGTGCTCGCGAATTAAATTTTTGATTAGATATATCACGATTCGTTTGTGTAATTAGTTTTTATTGATTAAGTCTAATTTTGCAAACATAAGTATATTATTAGTAATATTATAGACCCTGACAACTTAATCATGAACATTATACTTAATTCAAATTAACATATCGACTAAAAAGTTGATTTATGGTTAATCGCAGTAACATCTTCATAGTGCTATGCTGAATTTTTGTGGTTAAATGACATAGCTTACTAAAGTTAGAACCGAGAAATTTCGACAATAATTTCATTTTATGATATAGACCAACCAAAAAACTATTCTATGACATTGTACCCATAAAGAGGTTTAATGTTTGTATTAATTTGAATTTTAGTCTACGGGCTTGCAGTTGCGATCAACAGTTAGACTAAATTATAAAATTATTTAAACATTTATTCCCAACAATTTTCATTTCTATGAAAAGCACATCATAAATAAATATCACCCATGACTTGAACATACCCAAGACTCACCCACTTGCTAATTATAGGGAGTCGCGCTTTCTAAACACGTTCTTAAAATATTATGCTGACTTTGCGCCTCTTCTCTTTGTCACACAAACACGAAAAACATATAAATAATTAATTTTATATAAATAATTTATTTTTCTTTCGCTACCTACGTTATTAATATTTATTAAATATAAAATATGCCCACAGTATTCATTCGAATTAGTTACTACCAGGGAAATGGTACTTATAACGCTCAAATGTAGCTTATTAAACTTAATATAGTAAAGAATACTCGTATAATTTACGGAAACGAAATTATATTCTTAGCTTTCTGCACTTAATTTCTTTTAACGAAAGTTTTATTGCGCTTTGTAGAAAATAAATATGTATGAACAATTTTTATACCAAATTTTTATAAAGAAACCTTTACAGCGCTGTGCTTATAAAAATATGCTCTCAGAAAAGGTCATAGGACAAGGTATTCTTTACCGTAGCTGTAAGCTCTACAGTCGTGTAGAGCTAACTACGCTAACGGCAATGCAAAATTGATTTACTGTAAGCTGTTCCAGTAGCAATATCGTGTTCATAAATATATTATTATAACCACCTATTGCAGATTACTCATGCTCAAAAGATTTCATAAGCTACTATAACATAAATAATGGACAACGCAATGGACCTGGTTGATTATTATTTAATTTGTGAGATTTCGAGCATCTTTTAAGTTCATATTAAACGAACGATAATAAATTTGCATAATTCTGAAAATTTATGCGTATTTAGGTAAAAATTAATCATTAACGTTTCCATAAAGATTGCTCTCTAGGTCACTCCTTGCAGCTAGCGTAGCCTAGCGTGTTTCCGTCAAGGCGCTTTATTGCGTATAGGTGACGCGTCCAACACCCAAGCTTTCAATAACAAAGATTTCAATTATTTGCGTATGTACAAATTGCGATTACATCAGTGGTTTCAACATCACAAATGTTAACATGAACATGATGATAATCTAAGAAGCACACGTCGAACGTAGTAATTTGTGTAATTGCAAAAAGCGCAGCGTTGCGAAGATTATATCCAACAAACATTGTTGGCAAAGTCTACGAGCAGCTGGGGCTGTAATTTTAAAGTGCTCCGTTTAATAATGAAAGACGCTCTGAGCGCGTTCCTTTATCCGAAATTAAGAGACTCGTGAAGCACTCTCGCACGTTTAAGAGCTGCAGCGAAACGAATTAGTGACTAAGAATATTGGAAATTTGAAATCGCTACAAACCTCACGGTTGACATGTTTTCTAATTAATACATCGTACCGGGTCATAGGTAGATATTTGATCAACTTTGTTAATACCGGTAACTATTATATTCATTTTGGTCACATTTTTGCAGACCTTTACAATAATTTTAATAGTCTTATGATTGTTGTTGAAGCCAAAAGTAATTATTAATCCACATTGCCTTTAATCTTCATTTCATCAACTGAAAACCTAGTAGGTAGGTACATTGTGGTACCATAGTACCTAGCTACCTAGTGGTAACAAAAATAAAAGTAGTGGTAACTAACAACACTTAGGTTTATACATTATAAGTCAGTTTTCAAACATTATAGATCAATTCACCTTTACAAGCAATAATTACGACGGATATCCTGTACGTAAGAGACAAAAACAAAACAAAATGACATAAGATTTACATGACCGTGAATGAACTGTTCTTGAATGTGATTGGAATTCACTATAAGTGTAATTGCCTATTCTATCTCATGTAAGAATGACGTGACGAAGCGTGACCGGAATGAGAGTGAATGACAGTGGGGGTAGACCCTAGCGAAGGCACAGGCCGGGTCACGTTCGACGATGTCGCCACAACGTAACGGGATTCTAATAATATCGTGCCATTCATCTCCGTTGCTACTTTCCACTCGGAACTTTTACCAATATTGAAAGATTGCAACAACTTTGCAATATAAGAATACAGCTAAAGTTTATTTTGTAGAGTCTACAATTGCTTTTAAAATACTTAAGTGTTTTAAAATAATGTAGAGTGTAGTGGTTGCATCTACTTGCTAATCTTTTAAATTAAGTTACATAACTGTTGCAGTTTTAAAACAACTTAATCATAATAGTACTCAGATTTTATCAATAATACTTTAAAAATAGCAATTATCTTTTTATGAACGATCATTAAAACTTTAGAACAAAAAAGCGAAGCGATTAAATTTGCCTTCGTACCGATCACAATTCTGACAGAGTGAAAATCCGACTATAAATTAAGGCAAATTATAAAAAGAAGCTATAAGGTATTATATAGGAATAGGTACATTATTCTTTAAAATAATTAAAGGCAATTATTATTTTACTACTAGGTATTGGTGCAATGTCGCCATATTGGCGGCCTAAACATCTCTTACACACTTTCCGTCACAGTTGCCGAAATTATCTATGGGATTAAGTTCTCAGATGGGCAACACCATCTCCCCACGAAATTATTCATCTACTGCAATTACCAACAGGCATAACCAAGCGACGTGGCAACGGCAAATTAAAGCATTGTGGATGTACAATGTGTCCAGGACTGAATTTCTGAAAGTAGCGATGAATTGACTTTTGCAGGTATAATCATTGGAATTATAATTTTAAAAGATTATGAGAATGTTAGACAAAATCCTCGCAATAAAAGAAGAAGCTGTTTTCGTGAATTTTATGTTGAAAAATAGTCAACTATACACGTTTTACGGAGCATAATATCCTTTGTTTTCCCGATAGCGTCTCGAACACTTCCGGAGATTTTCCCGGAGATTGCGAAATTCTGAAGTTGCAAGGGTCGTGATTCTTGACTCAACAGCATATTGTGTTTGCATATTTTAGCGTACGAACTCACATCGCTAATGTAACGTACAAAAGTAATATCTGCAATTATGTTAAATATTTGAAATCTAGCTCATAAAATGGAGCTGAAAATAACATATCGAAATACAAATCGGTCAAAATCATAAACCTTTTGACTTCGACGTAGTCTGATAATAAATTGTATCTGTCTAATTACCGCGCACATGCATTAATAGTGTTATTTAAAATCAGACAAAATATGTCGAAATCATTTATGATGGCAGACGCAATAAACATAAACCGCCAAAGATCTTGGAAGTCGGTAGCAATTTAAAGGAACTCGCATACTTTTGCTTTCGACACAATAAATTACACGAGTGTCGCGGGATAACAATGGAAATTAATTTTCCAAAAATAGCAAAATGAAATAACTTTTGGAGGTATTACAGTGACAAAGTTTTAATGCTCTCATAATTAATTTTAGTCGTCCCGGAGCTTATTAAAGACTTCCGAGTGGTATTAATGTAAATAATTGCTTATTTTTAAAAGGGGACATTTCTATTTTCGTAATGTTTCTTAAAGTTTAATATCAGTCATGGACACAATTTTTTTCTACCAAAGAAATAGCAAACAATCCGATAGTTAGTGGCCACTGCCAACCATGGACATCTGTAAAATCATACACCATGAAGAAACTACCTGTGGTCGACCATAAGTGCGTTGCCACAGGGGACATAGATATGTAGCCTCTGAAGTGTGTTTCCCTTAACACACCCATAAACCCAGAACATTGCTAAAGTAGAAAGAGTGAAGTGATGGCTCCTCCGGAGTCGAACAACAAAGGGCTCTACTACCTTAAATGTAAAAAAATGCATTAATCACCATGTCACAAGATCGAATGTTTAATAGTGAGTCAATTTATTCCGCTATTATGTCGAGCGTGGTGTTTTGGAATTATCCCGCGACGTAATTTGCGGAACGTGCGCTGACTGCTCCAGTCGTCGCGACGCTGCCAGCATGCCGATTCATGACACGTCCGTGACGGCACATCGACGTCAATAGATTAAACAAAATTATACAGTTATATACACTATGATGGTAAATAAAAAAAAACATAATAAACACCTTCATATGGTGTTATGAAAAAATAACAACATTATCTTCGCTACATAATATAAAACAAAGTCGCTTTCATCTGTCTGTCCGATGTGTTAAAACTAAGCAACAAATTTTGATGTGTTTTTTAAATAGAATGATTCAAGAGGAATGACATTCAGAGAGATTCAAGAGGAGCCGCGGGAAACTGTTCGTGCCTATAAATAAGACACAAAAAATATACGAAAATTTCTCTTGATACTTTTAAATTATGCCTCTTTTGTCAAAATTAAAATAGAACTTTATTCCTTGTAATAAAACTCAAAAGAAAATAATAAAAGAAATGTACAGAAAGTTAGAAGAATACATATTTAAGTTACTAGTTAATATAGAGAAAACACCTTTCAGCGGCAACAGTAAAGTTCATAACAATAAATAATAGAAATATTCATACATGTTACAGCTGCAAACAGATCGGTTCAGGAAACATGAATGGGACATACTGATCATATATTATGGAAATAAATGTTGCAGATAAGTAAACTAGTCATATAAATAACCGGTCCTAAAATTTCGTGAAAGCAGAAAGAGTACCAACACTTTAGTTCCCGAATGTAAATAAAAACAATTATGGAACCGTAATATATTCGATTCGATAGTAATTTGATTGTAATATAAACAAGAGAAAGCTGATCATACACTTAAAGTCGCTTAAGCATAATTATTACTTTGTTAAGCATAATTAACTCTTAATTATTATAGTAATTTACTTTTAATTTTGCTTTTGAGTATCTACTATCGCCTGTTTTATTTCGTCTTCGTCTATTTCCATTTAGGTGTCTGTTATAGGATCCGTTGAATTGATTTTATATCCTTATCAATATTTAATCTTTACATAATGAATTATATCTATCATATGCCAAAAATTAATTGCTGTCACTTATAATTTTGCTAGTTACTCAATTGCTTTGTTAGTACCATGCGATTCATGATCATAATCTCGTGATACCATTTTTAAATGAAATTGTTATTTTTATCTCGAATGACATATTTTGAGTACAATTACTTATTATCGGGAAACGAAAGTCTGCTATCGCCAATAAGTACATTTTCGGTAGAAAATAAGTATAATAATTATACTACACAATACATAGTATATTATGGTTTGTTCGCAATAGTTTGGCAAAGTATCAACAGATGTCGCTAGTAGTCCTCTGTATCACGCTAACGATATGTCGGTGGAAGAACTATAAGAGCTCGATGTGCTCAGAACAATTTCGATCTTTCCACAAGGTTCAACGGGGAATGATGATCGGGCTTAACACGCGTCTGCGTGATGTCCGCTACCGAATGTTACGCTTTAGCGGGCTAAAATCCATCTGACCCCTACTTTTTGAAAGATCCTTTTAAATTTTAAATAAGTTATTATTATTAAATACTTTAAATAATAACGAATCGAATAATGTAAAATTTACGTGGCAAACTTCAAGTTATGAAAAATCATTTTTTTATATTTTTTAAAATGATATGGATTTTTAATAAATAATGAGGAATATTATGAATTAAAACAAAAAAGATTGAAAATAATATGCAATGGCGTTATTTGCGTTATAAATAAACATCTTTGCAGGCGTACATTTTTTGTTTCACGAATTAATCATATTATTTTTGAGTTACGATTTTATTGGCATCCAGAGTTCACGTAGTATGCATTTTAAATAACTTAATTAAAAGTGTAAATGACATAGCAGTCTAAATATAAACAATCACGATCTACGACGAGCGAACTATCACGATGTAGAACAAAGCATTGATGAAAGTAACATGTAAAATATTTCAAACACGTATTTGCGTCTGAAGTTAGGTAAAGGCCAAGCGAAAGTGAATCGGTCACCATCTCACCATCTCGTACCGCTCGTAACACCGGCTTGGAGTACCGTTACCGGCTAAAACCGGGCCGTACAAATATGTAGGCTAGTGTTACTGTGTTTTGAGCCGCAAAACAACGCCTTGATAAGCACGACCGTGCCTAAAGTTTATACATATCGAGGTTAACAACGTCTTAGACATTTTCAGTAGTATATTAAGCTGTTTTAGTGTAAAATATAAAAGTAGAAAACCAGCATGCAGTTCATCTGAGGATAAACGGCCACGACTGCCCGTGGACAATTAAGTCCAATCCCAGATAACTTGCAGATAAGATTAGAGTCCTATCTGATGTTGACTATAGAAGCGTAGCCACCATTTAATATTACGGTACAATGCCTAGAATAAGTAAGCTTCCCTTATCACACCCTTCAAAGTGGAACACATCAGCTATTTACACTGCTGCTATTAGGCACAAAAAGTAGTAGGCGATTGTGCCTCCGGAATCGAAACACAAAGAGCTTAACCAACTTTAGAGTACAATGTAGTGGCATTTATTGATAAATTACATAAAATTAATTGGGATAGTACCGGAGCTAAGACTATAAGAGTATGATCTAGGTTGTAAACTAAATTAGTCACTTTTGAAATCACTTAATTATACAACACACCATGAAAATAATGTACGTGAATGATGTTTCCAAAGTTTAAAAAGATTTTGAAGGTTTGGTTTTTCTACTTAACCTTGCTGTACCTATTGTTGGTATCCAATATATCAGAGTTAAGTAACATTTATAACCTTAGATTAAAAAGTCGTCACTTTTTAGACCAGGGTTGATCATTGTACTTACTACCGATTGTAGCCCAACACACGGAAAATCGCGAATAAAATCTACAGTGTAGCTACTAGTTTATGTTTTTCGATATAACTGTAAGTGTAGGTTGTGGAATGCTAAGTCCTCGTCATTCGATACTGTAAACACGACGGGCGAATCGAATCATCGTTTATATTCGGGCATACGCAAATGTTTACCGACGACACATGGTTATTGGACACGAATTTCGGTCACAGGTCCGATACACCAATATCCAAAGTAAATTACATTTTGAGCTCAACGTCTACGTGTAGGATTAAACAAAGCGAGTTGATATGAAATTCTGGCACTTTAGCAATATGTAGGCAGAGTAGTTCGTTTTAAAAGCTTTTGACACAATCTCGTTAAGATTAATTAATTTATTTTTCTAAGTAGATTTTGGCAGAACACTTTTATGAAAAACCGTAAGGTGCAATACACAAAATATAAACTATATAGAGCAAGTGCAAAATGTATATGATTTACAAAAAAGATGACACCATTTTTTCAATCAATATCAGTCATTTTAAAAAGACAATCCACGAATCTGATGTAAAAATTGGTCAATTAAACGAACCTATTCCCACAATCAACCGACCATCGCTATAAAGAGCTCTACGTCTAATTTAGTGTCATTCCTCATTCCATCACAATTGTGTTGTGATGGAATAAGGAATAAAAAAACGCGTAATAAAAAACACAAGTACAGATTTTTGTAAAACTTGATTTGATACCACGGTTCGCTACACAATAGAGACGTAGTAACAACAATTAATTGACGATCGCACGTGCAGGGAAAGCCGAGTTTTCCGGGCTAGTAGCTCGCTGTCCAACTGCACTTCTCTCTGCAACGGTCCGTGCACCGCTTGATTGCCGCATGCAGCCTCGATACACGCACCGGCAGCTCTCCAGCATAATGTCATGATAAACTCGCTCACTATAGAAACGCACCTTGAATTACTCATCATTTTACTGCCATGGTTCTTTTTAATCCAAAACAATAAGCGTTGTCATTTGTCATGTCACAGTCATGTTATAATACAGGTACAAATATGTACTTATACCATCAAAATTCACTTACATTATACGTGCGGTTTAGATGTTAATCTACGATAAATATTGATATTCGTAATACGAGTAAGTATAACATAAATAAACAAATTTAAAGGCAAGTTATTGTCCATTTCAGGGTTCCAACGTTTATCTTCGATGGTGGCTGTCCTCAGTGCTCCTCATGGCGGCATTTCGACAGACACACGGACAGTGCCCGTGGAAAGAAGCCCCTGCGCTGCAGACGACATGCGTATGCGCTCTTAATTTAGCCAGAGAGTTATCTGTACAATGTGACCAGGTACGTAATCATCATGCGCGTATTCAACTTCGAAAATTAATTCAAATAACCACTGCATGTTGTTTTTTTATAATTACAGGTCGATTTTCCAACACTTCTGGCTGCTCTGAATTCAAATGCACGAAAAATAATAATAGATCTACTATACATAAATAATTCTACCATTAGGGTACTTGCCGATGACATTTTTGCAAACGTTGCTATTAGGAATCTTCAGATATCTGGATGCAAAATGAAAAAAATAGAAGACGATGCATTTAAAGGCCAAGGACCATATTTGAAAAACTTAAATCTACAAGATAATGAATTAGTTGAGGTACCCGTTAACGCTTTGAAAGTACTTAATAACTTATCTTTACTGGACATTTCGAAAAATCGGATAAGTCATATAGATAACAATGCATTTAGTGATCTTCACGAACTGACAACTCTGAAAATATCGGACAATAATGTAACTTTGGCTAGTCAAGCGCTTTCAGGACTTCAAAATTCGCTTAAAAATCTTAATTTAAAGGGAACTAAGCAAAAAATTGTTCCGGAATGTATTAGAGGCCTTAGAAGTCTTGCGTTTCTCGATCTATCGCAGAATAGCATAAGAGAATTGCCCGGAGCTGATGGAAGTCGTACTTTTGAAGGATTAGATTCGTTAACAGCGTTGAACTTAGAAAGAAACTTGTTAGTTAATTTGAAACAAGACGCGTTCATTGGAATTAAAAGCACACTTAGTTCTTTGAGTCTTTTAAATAACCTATTGCCCGAATTCCCAACTGCAGCTATTGGCACGCTGACAGAATTAAGGGTCTTGGACATAGGATTCAATTTATTGAACAAATTACCATCGGATGCTTTTCTCAAAAATCCATCCATTACTTTATTAGCGTTGGATGGAAACCCATTACCGACAGTTCCAGAAAAAGCCTTAGCTCACCTTAACCATACACTCAGAGGACTGAGTCTAGGTGGACGATTCTTGAATTGTGACTGTCGTCTGCGTTGGATAATAGAATGGATTCGAAACGGTGAACTACAAGTCACTTCTCGAGAGAGAAATCCACAATTTTGCGGCAATCCTCCACACTTTCGTGAACGTGGTTTTTACAGTTTCGAACCCAATGAACTCGTTTGTGAACATGAAAATACTATTAAACCGGAACAAATATCAACTACAGTAAAAGCAACCAGTGAAGTGAGTTCAATAGTAACAACAACATCGTCACCGTCGACTTCACCTATGACGACTACTAACAGTTCCATTTCATCAACGTCTTCAAATTCTACAATATCAAGTAGTGAAATAACACCGAAACCTCCTATTTCATCAACAATAAGCACAACTTCTGACCGTCCAAGTAGAGTACCGTCTGTTCGTCCAGCTGCACCAACTTGGCGGCATGCTTCTCAACAAAGACCCCCTTTGGTCATGAATTTTCCTCAGAAATCGAAAATAGATGATACTAACGAAGTTATTGTTAAAAATGCATACAGACAAGATAATTCAGTAATTATTCAGTGGGATTCCGATGTTGCAAATATACTTGGCTTTAGAGTAGTTTATAGACTATTTGGAGATAAAACATTTAAACAAGGGCCACCTTTAGAAGCCAGTGAAAGGGAGTTTAAAATCAAGAATGTTCCATCTCAGGTAATAAAATAAAATCATTTTTTAACATTAAATCGCTATGATTGTACTGTAGAATCATTTATATAGTTGTTTAATGCAAATTTTACATATATTTCAGGAATGTATCGTTGTCTGCGTAATCTCCTTGGAAGAGGTTCATGTTAGCCCAGAGACGGTGCCATATTCCCAATGCAGAGAAGTACGCACAGTATCTGCAGCGGCATCCAACATGGACAAGATCACTATTGCAGCAAGCGCTGCGATTTGTGGCACAATCGTAGTAGCAGTATTAATTTTTGCTGCAGCATCGCGACGACGTTCACGCACTGTACATCGGTTGCATACTCAGGCTCCAGAAAAGATGCCGAATCCCTGTTGTGGAGGACTAACAGGAACACCTAGTCCAAGCGGTCCTCTATCTTCACTAGCCACCCTCGGAGCTTTTGGAAAACAGCGCGAATGGGATCAAGTATCAGCGTATAGTGCTAGATCAATTCCACGTGCTCGCACTTATAACGAACCAACTGCTACGGAACCCTTACCGGGCAGACCGGGTCGTGCACGTTCCCTTGCAGATGGACAATCACAACACAGTTATTCTGGCCGTTATGGTGCTCCTGGATATCCAGGAAGTTTGTTAGGATCGCGAACCGGTAAGTAAATATGTAAATGTAAAATTGACAGTAATTACTTTTTGTAGTTTTGATAAAACGAATGTTACTTTTATGTTCCTATTAGTAGAATCGTGTACATTTAATTCAATGTTTGATTATTTAATTTTATTATCATTGATGTAAATGTTTGAATATTAGAATTTATGTCTACGAGCATCTTAGTGATAAAAATGGGGAGCGATCCTTTCCTTAACTTCTCCACAAATGTGTTTCATGTTTTTTAGATCTTCGACAATCTCGTCAGTCCTTAGGAGCAGCGTCGGAAAGAGCGTCCCGTCTATCTCTTAGCGGCGCGGCGGGCGGGGCGACAGGGGGCACTGCCGGGTCTAGAAGAAGACCTCGTTCACGCTCGAGGCCCGCTAGCCGGTACAGCGTTGGCTCCCTCGGCTTAGGCTACTGCGATACATCCGACAACTGGACCGACCACGACATGGATATCTACATGGCCCGAAATGCGACAGCTAGAGGCGGCTTGGTACCTTTATAGCGCGCAAAGGGCTCGACGTGGAAAGGAACGACGTCGCGAGGGCGCTGCTCGCCGTCGCGGAGAGCCACCAGAGCCTGCACCTCGTGGTGCGCGCGTGACCCCCGCACCCGCCACCGCCGGCGCGCACATCGACATCGCGGACCGCATCACAAGTGCCAAACGGACAACTAATAAGGACAGTTGACGAAACTCGTGATTCTGTGAGACCTCATTCGACGAACTCTTAAAGTTATGTCTATAGCTTAGCTGAGTTTAGTTATTGCTGTAAATATGTTAATTTGAATTTAATACGAGTAGCTATGTAATGCACAGACATTTATTAGTAGAATATCTACATATTCTGATATAGTTTTAGTTACGTAAGAACTTCTTTGAACCCGATCGCATTTTATTTTTAGCATAAACAATATAATATTACACATATCCGAATTAAAAATGAAGCTTTATCGTGCACAAGAACAATTAATTAATGTATATAATGACTTATATACAATATGACTTTACTAAAACATGATACACTTTGAGAATCAAATTCGCTAGTCACAGCAGTCTACAGCTCTACGCATACGCATAAAATTGATCGGAGAATAATATGAATCATGTTTGTACGTTATCATAACTACTAGCAGAATTGTTACCTATAGGTAATTCATGTGTAATAGTTATAAATGGTTTAACTACAAATGGTAAATTGTTATCATAAATTATGGAAATTGTACTTATATTATAGTATTAAATTAAATTTAATCATACTGTAAAGTAGTTCTAAGATGTAAATATTAGAATTATTAGTTAATGGGTCTTAATATAAATTAAATAATATAATAATTAATATAGCGCGATCCAAATGGTGCTACTTAACTGTTGAATATATGGTGTATATAAAAAAATATTATTGTAATAAAAACTAAATCCACAATGGCCTATATGATGGGCTAAGCTCTGTGTACTCTTTTCCGTGTAAAGAGGATGTTTGGTCCACATTTATGATGGGCTGTATCTTTATCTATACATATAATAAATTGATAAATATTTTACGTTTTTTAATACTCTTCAAAATCAAATGATGAAGTGGTTATAGCTGGTTCAAATTTAGCTCTTATCCCTTAATGCATCGAACTAAGTTTTTTCAAACAAAAAATGTAGAAATCTATTTTTAAGGATATTTTTGTGCTCTGAAGCTTATGATAATGATAATAATTAAATCAAAAATCAGGAGTGACCCAAAAAGTAAATGTGCAAGTCAGATAAAAAATAGATTCTTATAAAATGTTAATATATCTGACAATTATCTCCAACCTAAACCTACCATTCATACAAAGACTCACCCAGGCACAAGAATTCGGTGTTCCCAGCGGTACTGCAGTTCTTGGGCGAACTCGTACCAGAAATGTGCAAGGTAGGGTAATCCACCTGCATCATTCAAACGTGCTGCCGTCACCGAGAGCCGCCACACGAGACCGTCCTCTGGACTTGCAGTCACATAGCTACATAACTTGGGTTCACTACTGTCATTCTGAAACGGTGAAAGATGTTTTATATTACAATATGCTTTAAATTAATAATTTGCTAAAAGTATTTAAATTTAATACATACAAGTACAAAATATTATCATTTATCATAGGAACATTAGGTTATGCTCACATACAAAGTATATTTTAATTCCGTACCAGGCGTGAATAAGTTGACAAGTCTAAAATCGTTGTTTTATGTTTTTAAATATTTTTTTATTGCAATATTATTTGGATTCTTAGTTGGAATTTTCAGATAACATAAGCAAATATTTTAATAAATTTAGTATACTTTAACAGACCTAGTGTAGAATAAAAAAGAAATTATGCAAGTGGACTTATTAACATATTCAAGCTTGGTACGGAATTAATATGTTGCAATTTTTACAAAATAAAAATAAACAATATATTTTCATAAAAAACCTAGGATACTTACTTTAATATCCACATCTAAATGTTTTGGATAAGGATAGACATTATCCTCGACGGCATCAGGAAACACATAATACAGCAGTGGCATCAGGAGGTCATCGGTGATAGGCCCTTTGAACTCTAACACATTAGTACCTTGACCTATAGCTGCTTTCACTAACTTAGATATTGTTATTGGCGCTTCAGTTATTTTGTGCAGGGGATTCACCAATCCAAGGCTTCTACTAAGACCAAGCACATCCATCAATAAGTTTCTATTATCAAGCAAACTCATCACTTTACCTATTATGTCAGATAGTTGATAATTTATATTGCTCTTCATTTTTATTGTTATGGTCCAAGTTGGTGCCATTATAGGGTCAATATCGGAGAATGTTGAGGTTTCCACAATGGTACTTTCACGGAACTGGGGCCATATTGCATTTAATAATGCGCTGTGTATAGGATTACTCTCAGAACCAAATGGAAGTTCTGTTAACTTTTTAACATCAAAGCCATCAATCGACAAAAATTCATTTGACAAGGTTCTCTGTCTCCACGCATAGTTTTCTGAATCTTTCAGCTCATAGGAAAACTTTGCGGATACAACGACAGCATCTAATGCCACCGGTGATGCAATCTTTGATTTAAACAAGCTGACAAGGCCACTGAGGTGAGAGCACTGGTTCGATATCCGCTTCAGATGTATTGTGTCAAAACTAGTCTTAAATTCATTGTCTTCGAAGAAACCCAGATATGTTTGCTGCCAGTGTTCTCGGATCTTAACGAATATAGGAACCCCACAGTCAACATTACCAAATGCAATATTTACAGAACTCATTATTAACTTTATCATACTACCGTCCACAAGAGGAGAGCTGGGATACAGCATTAGGTACCGTTTGAGACCAAACCAACTTGACACAGGATGAGGGCTCCCATCACTATCGTCGATGAAGTTTGTCGTGGCGTCCCATAGACCATTCTGCAGCTCAGATAATAACGACGTGTCAGACTGTTCTGAATCATCTGAATTTCTGGATTGTTCTAGACTATGATAGGATAACGTAAAAGTTACACCTTGTAGTTTAAGTTCCTCAGATTTAGTGACCCATTTCTTTGTGTACTTCGCAGTGCGCTTTGTTAATTTGAATTTGCTTAAGTGCCACTCGTTCAATACCTCTTCCAATCTGGCTATAAATACTTCCCACTCTGAGGCGGTGGTGAAATCTTGGTGATAAATATCGTACTCATCTATTTCCTCGTTCATTTTCAGACATTAGTTACTTTGTTGTTCTAGTTAACAATGATGGAACAGCTGTTATTATAAATGACAATGACATTGACAGCTGGGCATTTTTTTTTCGTATGTTTCTGGGTCATGGATTCAAGTCCTTCATAGCCAATCTTCATTTATTTTCTTTATTTCTTTTTCTCAAAATCCATATTGAAGATGACGATGATGAAATGGTTCCATAATAGAAGATGATGAGATGGATCCCGTTAAATAGTGGGGGATTTAACGAAGCAAGAAATGTGAATGAAAATAACTGAAAATATAATTATTTAATTAGTTTTAATATATTTTTCATAATAACATGATAAAGTTAAGATCCTCCCGTTAGTAAGTAGCATACGGAAAAAAGAGACACGGCTTTTTTGCTTGTATTTCTTCAAAGGTAACACATGTAACGACATCTAAGAAATACTTGTACAACTTTTTCAAAAACCGTATTTGTTCTAACCGTAGAATAAAGATTCACTGTGTTCTATTTGTGTTCCACGATTCTAACAATTAAATTGATGCGATTTTATGTTATTTTTAATAATTATTACTTTTATACATATTATATTTTGACAAAGACAAATACATGCGGTCCAGTCTCTTTATATAACCCAGTTTTCTTTGAGCGACCGAGAGATGGCATAATTTCGTCGCCATGGCGACGAAAAACTGTAACAATAAATAAAAATAAACGAACGACACTCGTTAGGAGAGAGAACTTATAATAAAATAAAAATGTTTCGAGGCGAATATTCCCATTCATTGAGCTACGAACAACAAGCAAAATTTATTCAGGATCGTATTACAAGTGTTGAGAAAAATTTTGGAGAATTATGCGTTGGATTTGGTGATTACACGAGAAAGACTGCAAGGTTAAAATTGTAAACAAAATGTTTTTGATGACGCTTTAGGCTGGCGCCCATTACGGCAGGCCACATCCAATACATACATCCACCTATATCATTTTAGTACATTTTGTATGAACCATCACTATAGGCGCCGCTCTGTAACGTCAAACAACATGGTTCATACAGGATTAGTGCGCTGCGCCCTGACGCAGCTGTAATATGCGCCAGCCTCTGGTGGTTGTGGTGACATGGTAGAACCCATCGGATTGCGGCGACGAAAGCACCACTGCACATCTTTCTGCTTAATTAAATATTAACAACAATAATTATAAACGCTTCGTGTGCTCTGTACCCTAAGTGCGAGTTTGTTACGTTTTTTGATACCATCTCGGTTTACGTTTACGCCCGTTTTTCATAGAAAATTTTTAATACCTAAACGGTCCGCTAGGAGCGCTGCATGTGGATGTATGGACCTCAACGTAAATGAGGAGCGTTTCACTAAACGTAATAAACTCATAATAGGGGAACAGATGAAGCGTATGCTAGTTTGAACCTTTCTATATTACAAAAAAAAAATGCTTACTTTACATTAATCTACACAGGCTACGCGATATGGGCGACGAGTTAGCAAAAATCATAAAAGACTACGCAAATAACGAATTAGTTAACAAGTCTTTGAGCGCTGGTTTGGATAATTTATCTTTAACGCTAACAGCTATCGAAGAATACAGAAATTGTGAAGTCCAGCGATTAGAAGCTAAGGTAGGTAACATTAAAAATACCTACGAAGAAAAAATACTTGTTTATATGTCTTTGAGTACTTATAAGAATATTCTCATTTTGCTCTCACCTAGACCAAAAAATCGTAATTTACAACTCTACACTAAGAAGTTAGTTACATTAAATACCTACCTGTTTTTTTTTAATTCAGGTTATTGGAGAGCTATGCCAATACGAGAATATCTGTAAGCACGCACGGGAGGAGTTGAAGCACACAATGAACGTTAGGGAGAAGGAGCTCGCGAGGAAAAAGGTGTTGGATAAAGCTCGCGAACGACAACCTTTTAATAGGCAACAAGTAGTGCGTTGTGTTCTTAATTCTAATTAGCTTTTTGTTTGCTTGAGTTTTACTCAATAAATTGAGTTTTTCGTTTTATAAAATCAAGATATTTCTATAGACAGTAATACAAGTACAATGAGTATACGAGTAAAAAAGTAGATGTGGTTTGAACAATTTTTCATAGAACTTAGACATTACTTAGTGTTAAAATACTTTACAAACTAAGATACTTATTAATTCTTAGCATCTCGGTAGGTACCTAGTAGGTAAGCAGACGAACTTAGACATGTAAATTTATAAAAAAAACGTTTATAAGTGGGAATATAATTATGTCTTACAATCCATACTATCATAAATGAAGATTTTTAATTATATATTATTTTGTGTAGATATTTGTAATGACCTATAAGAAAACTCAAGTAAACTAATCACTGCAATCTGTCATTTGAAACCGCATATTACCTAGGTACCTACATCTCATTTATTTCTTGCACCTTATTTATGACCGACAAGTTCATTATCGCAAGTAAAGAAGTGTTTATATTATGCCTGCCTATATGAAGAGTTAGTGATAAAATTATAATTCAAAAACCGTTAGTTACAATCGTGGAACAGCCTAATTTATTCTTAGTTAGTTTTTAAATAAAACATTGTAATTATCGATTGCATCAGATGTTCCTAGCTACATTATTTTGATATGGCCACTAATAACAATTTTTATAGACATACGCGGAATCGGAATTGCTCAAGGCATCGGCAGAGATGTCTCGTACTGCTAAAGGATTGAGCGAGCAGACCGAATTCTTCGAGCGTCGCAAGTTGCAGCAGCTGAAGGCCCTTCTTTCGGACTTCGTTAAGATCGAAATGACATTCCATGCGAAGTCCGTGGAGCTCCTAACAGTCGCCTATCAACAGATAGCCGATATTAATGAAAAATCTGATTTAGAGGTACTTATATACGTTACGCATAATCATTGTAATATTTTGTATCTTAAACATACGTAGTGATAGTTATACACAATTATCTTTTAATTTTATGTAGAAAATGGTTTAACCTTTTACTATATTAATAGCAATGTTTTAAGATGTTTAATTCAGGTCTTTCGGAAGAAGATGAACCAACGGTAATTATCTTAAATATATTTTCTAATATTCCATTACACCATTCCGCACCATTTAATGTAGGTACCTAAACTAATTATTAACATTATATTAACTTCCTATTTATACAAAGTATTCAACATTATTAATACAGACCGATGTTGTATATGAGTAAATGTAATTCACGTTAACCCAGCGTATGTATTTAAATAATTTAGAACTTCAGAAGAAAGCTCCGATCTCCCGAGAAGCAGGTGAACCCTGGTATATCTGCAAGATCGTCTTCGCTGGCGTCGCTCATGAACCCGCAACAGTCCCCGTATAAAGATATCGACGATACTGCGGTAACACAATATTATTTTATTATTATAAAATGTGGTCAAATTCTCCTTAAATGACTAATTTACATATGTTGAATCTTTAAAGAATTGAGATCTAGGGAAATAACATTAGCTATGTCTAAACGTAAAAAAACGTTCATCCTCAATGCTTACTATTTTTATAGAAGTAGCTTTTGCACATTGTTAAACAGAGCTTGGGCAGAATGAAATCGCCGGAAAAGAACATGTCTGCTAAAGGCAGGTCCAGTTCACTCGCAGCTCTGATGAATGCGCCGTCTAAAGATGATGATGACACAACAGTAAGAACACATGCATTACCTAGTTTATTACTTAGAAGACCGAATATACATAGGCAAGAGATGTAATTTTCTACTTTAAACCACAAGGCTAAGTGCTCTCAAATTAACACAAAATACCACTTTATACCTACCTACTTAGGATAAGACGGCGTACGACAACGTCCAATCAGATTTTTTTGTTCCTTTTATATACGCTTTGTTGTTAATTTTAGAGCAAATTTTGCTTTTTACATTTTAACATTTTTTTTTATTTCCTGTCACTGTAAAATTTTGAATAAAAATCCCACTTTAGAATGTGATTTATGTACCTACCTATTTATTAATCATAACTAATTAATTTGTAACTTATTTTTCCTCACAGGAGTCCGAGACTGATGACCAGGACTCTTCGGATGAAACAGAGTCGCGTTGATTTTAAGTTGAGATATTTAAGTATACTTTGGAATTAAAGTTGCAATTATATTTAACCTTTTTGTGAATATAATTAGACCGATCCTTTCGGCGATCGAAAAGTTGTTTGTTTTAATCATGTTAATACCTCAGTGAATAATACAAAGTACCTAACTTAGAATACCTGAAATTTATCCACAAACATAATAAAAAATGGGTAACCGGACTTGTTATTCCAGATAATTTATCTGGAATTGCAAAAAAAATAAAGTATTCTAATTATCCATATAGAACATATTCAACATATTATGAAACACTTTTTAAAGCTTCGAAGCATAAACTTATTAACCTGTACAATAATTTGAAACATGGTGCGTGATACAGCAAATTATTTGTCAAGTGAGAAACAGATATTTTATAATATAACCCCATTCAAATATAACTATTATATAATTTCTATATTCATATTATTATCACTTCTTCAAATTATAATTGTGCATTTTGATCATATATTTTTATGACAATATAAAGTGTAAAAATTCAAAACGCGAAATTACGTCACGGTTTTAATTAATCATACTATATTATAGTCACTCACATACTGTTGTGATTACTTAAACACAAGTTAGGACTTCAGATCAAAATTTTATTGGAGTTAATATAATTGATACTATGTACATAACTATTTACATATAGCTTGTGTAAAAATAACTCAGGATCAGTGGATGTCACGGCCTTACACGGTGACATCAATACTTCCCTGTACTACCTTGTACCAGGAACAAACATAATCATATGCACCCTAACTCAATTCAATCGGGTGAAGGAAAAAAACACATTCCAAATTCTTAAATAATAATTTATTACAAAGAAAAATTATACAAAAATGGTATTATTAACTATAAATGAAATATTATGAATACTTGTGTGTAATGTTGGCTTAAATCACAATATACAGTATTTTGTATGGTGCTCCTTTTGTTTTACAATAATGAAATGTATATGAATGGAATGGAAATTGTCATTTTTATGAAATACAAGTTTGTCTTTCTTAATTAAAGACAAACTTTATTACTAATGCCTTAGTAGATTTTGATAAAGAATGACCAGTCTATACAGAAAATGTGTTATTGTTACTTGACTTTTATTACAGGGAGATACTGAAGTATGAATATGCATTACAGGTAGTGTAATGTGATGACCATTGTATACTAGAATATATATTGCCAAGACTGAATTCTTTTAGAAATAAGTGAAATAATGCAACTTTATATATCATAATTATTGACTTTTTAATGGCTTTCTATCTGGTGTTCATAGATTTATGTTATGAAATAAGAGTTTTCTCAATTCCTATTTTGGTTCATTTCCCATGAGCAAAATTATTCATTGGTTCATTGATTAGTTTTAGTCAGAATATTGGTTGCAACTATTTGTGCATGTAGGTATTTTAAAATATGGAAAAAATTTGTCAAATCCAATCCAAATACTACAAAATCGTGACAAATACCATAAATCTACAACTAAATTAAAATTGACCCAAAAATGTAGGAACGAGTTAAGAACTCTTTTTAGTACTTATACAAACATATTAAGCTTACAAATATCTTCAAATCATGGCTTACAAGAGGGTGTGATTATGGAACATCTGATTCTACACGTCCGGCACAATTCTTTGGGCAATACTAACAAATTAAAAGCTAGTGATGTGTGTTTTGATTACTAATGAATTACTTATCATTTTCAACCCCCGCCTGTGTCATAATGTCCGTGATATTTTTCTCCAGCTCGTCGACCCTGGTGCCCATTTCATCTATCCTGTTAATGATCTGGTCGGACATGCTTTGAAATTTGTCCTGCATGTTCTGAAGTAGGGATTGTACCTGTATTTTAGAAAATGGAAAATTTGAAAGTGGCACAATTTGTGGTTTAAATCCGAAGGCACCCCTGCCACTACAATTTCTGCCTCTTAACAACAGTGTTATGCACTGCTACGGTCTAGTTTGTAAGTTGTGCTAAATGAGACATACTTATATAGGACACTCCAACTTAGTCCTCATAGGTTGCTATCCATATGCTATGCTTCCGTGGCCAACCTAAGGCACACTACAGACTTTGCATAATTGCGGGGAGTTGCCGCATAATTACAAATAGTTATGCATATTAGTTCCAATTACAAAGAAAATAACTTACATATTGTGTTACTTCCTGCATATTCTTGGGATCATGCGCGGGAGCTGTGTACGGAGACTCAACGTCGCTGGTGGGAGATTCTTTGATTGGTTCAGACATTATTCCTATAACATGTAAAATTATAAGAAACACTAAAATGGTAATGAATACGTTCAATTATCACTTCTTATTTATAACCTCATTAATTTTATGACGAAGGAAATGTTTCATTCATTAGAATATTATCAACAAAACTTAAAATTTAAGTACAACTACGTAACTAAATAAAAACTAAAGAATTGGAATCGCCTCATAAACACGTATTAAAAACATTATTATTTACCAGCGAGAAAAAACGATCTTCAAAAAAATTTCACCTGCTGTTGGTGTTATGGCTCGGTTTGATTTGACGGGATGTTGAGCTAATACTGAATTCAGCTTTAAAGGTACTTAATGATCCTCACTGATACAATTCAGTTGTCGCTCGTTGCTGATGCAGATTTCAGGTAACAACTGACAATGACAAAATAAATGACAATTTAATTATTTGACAAGTAATGCCCATCTATGGTCGTAGAATATTTTTATATTCGTCCGAAAACTACAAGCAAAGCAAAAACATACCTAATGCCAAAGATAAATGAAATCTACTTAAAGGGGTTTCCACACATACTCTTTTGCCATATATAGCCAATTTGATTGTCAATTGAATTACCCCAGTCAGTATTCAATGTGTTCTTAATTGTTTCCTCATCATACAATGAATAACTAATATTCATTAAATGCACATAAGATACGAATTATTTGTGATAATAATAAAACTCAAATGTGTGAAATAGGTGTCCAAATTATTTTATTAGAAACAAAATCTGCTTTATGGTGTAGCTTTTTGTGTCATTTGTCAATGACGTCGATGTCATAACATTTTGAATTCCATGTCAATAAAGTCAGTAATTCCGAATTTTATGATATTATATTAGTGGTATTCAATAAATACGCTTTAAATCGACGTTATTTACAAAGAAAATAATAACACATTCTAAAATGACTTCTTTAAATACGAAAGGCGATTTACAAGTAGATTTAACACAAGCTCGAATAGATATTTTGCACGGAATTCGTGAATGTACCGACCGAGGTCTAGTACAAACCGCTAAATGGCTCGCAGAATTAAACTTCTCATTAAAGGACCACAAAATACCGCCCGTGGAACCACCAAGTGACGATGGTATCGCGCCAGATGAAAGAGAAGCTTTCACGTTAGCGAAAAGTTACTTCGATTGCCAGGAGTACGACAGAGCTGCGCACTTCATAGAACACTGTACAAGCCCGAAATGTGTGTTTCTTCACAAGTACTCACTTTATATGTCTAGTGAAAAGAAGAGACTCGATAACGCTACGGATTCCGGATCAGAAAATCCTGAATCTACTCAAGTTTTACTTGATCTTCTGTCATTTTTTAAGGTTAAATAAAAGGCCACAAATATGTATTTAAAAATGTATTTTTCTAAATTATTGCGACCATAGGAAGAAATAAAATTATATTGTGTATTGCAGACGAACCGTAACAACCTTGACGGTTACCTTCTTTACTTAGAAGGTGTTGTGTTGAAGAAACTGGACCTTCGAAGCCAAGCCGTGTCTGTTCTCCAAGCGTCAGTGGCTGCAGTACCAACTCTATGGGCAGCGTGGGTGGAGCTAGCTGGTCTGGCCAATGAGTATGAGGCGTTGAACTCCCTACAGTTGCCACAACACTGGATGATGAACTTCTTTGTGGCACATGCGTTTGTGGAGCTGAAGCTGTCCGATCAAGCCCTGGAGACGTACACAGTACTTGCTTCAGCTGGATTCAACAAGAGCACATACCTCACTGCACAGATGGCTATTGCACACCATGACAGGAGAGGTAAATTATTTCATTGTATCTTGATATCTTACGTATTAATACATTTAAGCTTAAAATGGTTTAAAACACATTAGGGCGATAAATCAATAACATTGCTATAATGTAAGATACTACTTAAAGTACCTTTAAGCTCAAACCGTGTCTGTTATCCTCTATAAGCCCAAAAGTATGTTAATACGTTATATTATTTCAATATAATGTCCTTTCGACCCATATAACACCATAGCCCCAGCAAGATTTTGCCATCTAAATAGGTTGAATTAAATTCCTAATGAAGCAAATAGTATTGGTTCCAAATTCAAAGAATCCTGAAAAAGGAAAAGAGAATAAAGGCTGTGAAGTACGTAGTTAATTTTTATGCTGAATTCCAGACATACAAATCAGAAAAGAAAGAATAAAATAGTTATTTTGGTTAATTTCAGATGTGGATACGTCATTGTCATTATTTCATGATTTGTACCAACGAGATCCATACCGACTAGACAATTGGGACGTATATTCACATTTATTGTATTTAAAAGAGAAACGGATGGAACTTGCCAATTTGGCCCAAAAAGCTGTCTCCATTGACAAATACAGAGTGGAAACATGTTGTGTTATAGGTAAGTGATCAAATAGGAAAAGAAATGATTTCTTTAATGACTTACAACAGTCAGTAAATCATTATCTATTATTTTTCTTATTCTATGAAAGATTTATTAGTTCTTATCATAGAAAAAAATATATTAGTGCATAGTTTTTTGTTTTGTCTTACCTATACTTAATTTTTTTTTTAATTTTTTTTCTGATTTATCTCAATTATAACTAAGTACCTGATAACTTAAGCTATTAGTCAAAAAACCAAATAATTTAAAATTGTACTTAATTTATACCTAGATTACAATGTTACCATTGTTTTTCTTGCAGGCAACTATTACAGTTTGCGAAGTGAACATCTGAAGGCAGTGATATACTTCCAAAGGGCGTTATCACTAGACCCTCAGTACCTATCGGCCTGGATTTTAATGGGCCACGAGTTCATTGAACTGCAGAATTCAAATGCAGCTATACAGTGTTATCGACAAGCTATTGGTAATATCCCACTTAGATAACATACATTATTAATTATAATTTAAATTTATATCTTGAAATACTATATTAAACCTTATTGTACAACTTACGTAGTGTAAAGTTCAATGCTTGTTTTTATTAATAGGTGTCTTGCTTGATTAAAGTCAGCCATTCATATGTTCTTGCTGAAATAGACAAGGTCTAAGGTAATGAATAGGAACTGACATTATCAATCCAAATGTGGTAATGAAAAAAAAATGAGATCTTTTTTATATTTAAAGGGACATGTTAAGTTACTAATTAAATTATAACAAAAATATTCTATGTTTTCAGATGTAAATAGGAATGATTATAGAGCATGGAATGGACTCGGTCAGGCTTATGAGATTCTGGGACTGAATGGCTACTGTATATATTATTACTCGAGAGCAGCACAGTTGAAGCCAGACGACTCGAGAATGTTGGTATCCCTTGGAGAGGCTTATGAAAAGATGGACAAGATTCCCAATGCTTTGAAATGTTACTACAAGGCGCACAGTACAGGAGATATTGAAGGAATGGCTCTATTTAAATTAGCTAAGTATGTATATATCTACATTCTTTTAGTTTTTTAACAGGGCTGTTGGAGCCCTATTTTTCCAGATGGCAATATGATTGAAATAGTGGTGATTACTAACCTCCTCACTTACCTCCAAACCTTTATTCAGTTTAATTAGAGACATCAGATGGAGTGCATGATCCTTTTTCTTCAACGTGAATTAACAATTTGGTGACTCTTGTTTTAGGAACATTCGTAAAACTGTCATATTCTCCTTAGTATGATGGAGTAGTATACTTGTATTCCTCAGCGAATGTATCCATCATTCGTGACCCAATTAGGGCAGGGAGGGGGTCTTTGAAAATACCATGCTTGGTAACAGGGGCGCAAGGCTCATCTTAGGTTCTTGTCAATGATGTCTAGAAAATCTTTCACTTTTTCAAGCCAGATTATAATTATCTTTACAACTATCTGTTTTCAAAAATTATTTAATCATCTGAATTAAGTACTACATGAAAACTCGTGGTGAGAGGGAGGGGAGAATTGGTTGAAATTTAAAAAATGGGTCACATAGTATAAGTTCTCTTATTATCTTTATACTACAACGGCTACAAACATTAACCTATTGTATAATAAAAATATCATCATAGCATTATGTCATATCCAGGTTATACGAGAAGTCGAACATGCCGAACAGCGCGGCGGCGGCGTACACGGCGGCGTGCCAGGAGCCGGCCAACGCGGGCAGCAAGGAGCTGCCGGCCGCGCAGCGCTACCTCGCGCAGTACTACCTGCGCTTCTCGCTGCTCGACCACGCGTCGCACTACGCGTACAAGTGCTTGGAGCATGAGAGTGTTAGTCGCTTTGTTTTTTAGAGTAGCTGGGCCAGCCTTTACGGCTTCGATGCCCTGGACGAGTCACACACACAGCGTATTTTTATATGTATTATAAAGCAGAAAGCTGTTTTAGCCCCCGACGGTCGCCCAACCCTGAAGTCAGCGTTAGTTACTAGAGCAGATTGTTATTTGACTCTGTCGGCATCACCGCCACACCTATTTCTGCTAACAAATATTAAAGATACTAGTAGTAGTGCTCGCGATTGTACTTGCGTTTAATAAAAATGCAACGTTATATACATATACATGTGTTAGTGCACCGTTACCTACAATAAATCGCAACATGGTGATTATGCATAATAAATATTCATAATTACCATTTTGCAATTTATTCACGTCGAGAGGTCGAAGATTTAAGAGTAGGTTTCGTACAGTGCAACTTATATTAATTGACTAATCATAATTATAACTAAGGTTCTTGATTTTATTACAGACCAAAGAAGCAGGAAAAAACATACTAAAGACTATATCGGAGAAGCGACTGGAAACACCTTCAAATTCAAATTTACCAGACGACCTACCTGAAGCTGTGAAAAATCTGTCAGCTTCCATAACACATGATACACCGAAGACTCCCTTCCCAAGCCCTAACGTCACCCCTGAGAATTTCTCCACACCTATGTTCAATCGGAAAAGCAAATACAAAATGTAACTGCCATCTTTCATAAGTGAAAATGTAAATACTAGTAATAATGTGTGTTCTGAACTGATATAAGGTTTAAGAAAAATAAATATCATAATAATTATATTCTGTTCTTTATTGCTACTATTTTACGTTAGTAGTTTACCTATGATCAACCCTTCACGTGAAAAATGAATGTTATCTACATTATTCCAAGATCCATGCAGGAAATGCAGTATTCCACATGAGTAAAGTCTAGCGCAGAATCCATATTTAAATACATATATTGAATTATAATAATAAAATAATTTTTGTAATCCAAATAAAGATTATTATTAATTTGAGGTGAAGGATAAGTATAAAAAAACAATGAAAATAGTAAAAAAATTATATCATTTTTAATTTTTCATATTTTATACAAATTAACAGATCTCAGTGCGCGAAGTAAAAATAATTACATTACAGCTAAATAAATAGTCAAGTGCATTGATTAAAAGTAAAATTTGTTCAAATTAGCTCATTGCATGTAAAAAATAAAAAAAAATTACTGATTTATAATCACAGATGAAGCACAAAATTTGAGAGCTCAAATTATGGTAAGCCGTCTTACATTAATATCTAACAATTATTAAGCATATGTATTAACTAACAATTTATGTTTATACTTAAGAGTGAAGTACATTAGTTCAGGTTGCGTCAAAATATAAAAATCTGGAACTACACATATCTACGTGTCTGAATAAATACTACTAAAACACACAACAGAGACAACATTCCACGAAAGATATAACAAGAATAAATTTTATTATTTGCAATATAATTTAAGTAAAACGATGAGCAAATAATAAAATGACGAATGTAACGTTTTAGTATAATAATAGCCTCTTGGCATTGTTTTGTTCCAGATCAAATCTACATACAACATAAACTGCGCCTATCTATTGTTTCGAATGTAGGCTATCTTTGTCATGATATTTACTATGCGTTTTGTACAAATACTCGTTCCTTCCTAAAGCCCGGTATGGCTACTGTAGCCGCGATGACATCATATCAGCGCCCAGCAATGACTCACTATCCATACTACACTTATCTAACTTCCTTCTATTTTTATAAGGCACCAAATTCATTATAATTTTATATTCTTAGTTTGCATATCGTATCGATTATCTATTTTAGTTTCAAATACCCAGTGCGTTTATTTGTTCAGTACTATATCTGTTCAATACATTATAAAAAATAATAAAGCTAAGACCAGCATCATCCATCTACATATTACATTCACAATTCCCTTATTTACATATATCTTGAATACTTTAACAGTTTTAAATATCAACAGTTTGTATAAGAAATACTTCAGAAAGACTTTATAATTTAAGGCATATTGAGGCACTTATGTTACCATAGTAAGCACATGGACGTGGAGTGACACTATGACAAAATGTAAACACTATTTGTAAATTTACGATACTTAATAAATTTGCAACCAAATTGATTTGTAGCTTGATTTGTGCTTCTTGTTACACCTTGTTTCATACACCTTCGGTACAGAGACTCCTCAACATCAAAGAAATGGATTCTTCGAGTTTACAAAACCTCCATTGTTTGTTGGTTGCTAAAATGAAAAACATAATTATAACAATGAATCTGGCGGTAAATGATAATAATAACAATGAATCTGGCGGTAAATGGCGTTTAAATAAATATTCCATCATATTTATGTTAAAGAGGAATTATTGACAGATTAAAAGATAAGACACAGACACATCAAATAAACACTGCAATGAGGAAAGTATGACTAATAAGAATTCCTTATCAGAGATAATTTTGTGAGTAATACCAAAATAAGGAAAATATAATCAACACCCATTCACAACACGGCATACCCTATGAAACATATGCTCAACGAAAAATTGTACCCAACAACAAATTTAGCAAGTTTTGGCGTGACTTATTGACTTCTTATGTGTTATATGTATAGGCTAATACCTAAATTATAACTTTAGATGTTCTCGGAGTTGAGCGGAGCTACAAACTTAAATACTTTACATAACCTACTGTTACTATAAGAAACTCACCATGAAAGGGTTAACTGGTACAGAAGCGGGTGTGGTACTCCATGCTCCATTGAAAAATGGATTTTTATTGTTAAATAAATCATTGGTTGTTGAACTTTGGAATGGGTTCTTACTGACCACATTGTGTTCTTCTGAAATATAAATTATGTGTTAAAATGGTTTATCCTTAGGTCTGAATATGATTAATTATAGTTATATCAGCCTTATGAAGTTTGCTGCTGGAGGTAAGCCTCCCCTAATGCTATGGAACAAAACCTAGGACAAGCAGCATTATCCTGTACATCATCAACACCCACTGCACTCACTAACATGCAAGCCAGGCACAGTAAATATTGCAAAACTCCTATTAGGAAACCTTAAGTTATGTTTAATGCAAATATATTATTCAAAGTAAATTATAGGAACTCACCCATATTTTTCATATTTTGTTGTCTTAAAGCTAAATCCAAATCAGCTAAAGCAGCATAGCGATCATCTGCCAACCAAAAAACGAATCATTAATCATTGGTGCCCATAAAAATCTCTAATGCAATAAGCACCGATTGATTTAAAAAATTACTGAAATTTTAAATTCATACCATATAAAATATTATCTCAAGGACTAATTCTAATATCTCATTAAATTTATCAGCAGTTCTAGTTAACCAGCTAACAAATTCTAAAGAAATCATAGGCAAAGATAAGCAAGCTAAGGATAGGCAAGGTAAGTAAGATTTATTTTTTCTAGTTTCGCAAGTAATGTTTTCTTTTCATTATTGTGATAGTAAAATACTAATGAACAAGGAAAACATAGTTTAAATTAATTAATGTATGTTAATCTAAAAAACATGTATTAAATGTTTTGGACCTGATTAGTGCTGCAATATTTAAAAAAAACTGTAATTTGCAAACTATAAATATATAATAAAATAACTATTTTAATTATTATTTTTTTGGCATCGAATGCCATAGACATTATTTACTTATAACAAATTTAACTCTTTCATTCCATTTGTATCACTTATGCCTCTCGGACTTTTATGCTACATACCATTTCTTATTTTACTTATTATCTAACTAATATTTTAAAGGTGGAAGTTTGCATGGATATGTTTGTTAGTCTTACACGCAAAAAAAAACTAATTGTATTTGGATTTGGATAATGATAAGATCTTAAACAACACCTAGGGTACTTTTCATGGTGGTTGTTAATATTTCTTGCTTCAGTACTCACTTGTAGAAGCTGCAGGAGGTTGTTGACTAAAAGCGTTAAAAACTGGTGTGGTCTGCGAGGTTTGCAACATGAAGTTGTTGTTCATGTTATTGTTGAATTCTGCACTGTTGAAGATATTCGCTGTGGAAAAATCTACTGGAAAACTGAAACAACCACAATCAGAATTGTTAACAATGAAAACCGTTTTAGTATATCCTCTCGAGGGTCACTTCTCAAAAATGTGTACTAAAAACAACCAGAATTAGGTTGCTCGACCTCTGAGGGGATATACCGAAAGGGTATAGAACAAGAGGTCTAATAAATTATGTAGGTAAATTAAAATATTATGAGCTTGTAAAGTTCTCACTCATGTTTAATTTTATTAACACAAGATTCTCTAATTGTAACACATAACTGTTTGCATGACACTACTGACAGACAGACAGCATAAAATGAAAATAAAAATTAAACCCTATTCTGAACAAAATTTAAAACCCTATTCAAAATAATAAAAATAGAGAAACAAATATAATATTGTCTGAAATTCAATTTAAAAAAAATATAAACTAAGTAACACTCACTCTGAAACAGGGGATGGAATAGTTGCCGCTGGAACGGTGGGGATGTTGCTTAGCAAGGGTTGCGAGAAATTATGCACAGGCCTCGCTATTTTATGACTGGTGTCGATGACTGGCGTCAGGTTGCTCACCACCTTCGCTGTACTGACCACATTGTTATTATTCTTGGACGTCTGAGGAGAAATCGATATCAGAGGCGTCGCAACTGCGCCACTCGTCAACTTCGTTTTCGATTTATTTTTCAATACTGAGTTTCCGTTCGTCAACGTCGGATTGTTAGGCGGAGAATCCAGATAGTAACGCTTCTTTTCGTACTTATCGGACATAAAATCTTTTACGCTTTGTTCGTCAGTAAAATTTACACTTTCACCCTCGTAAAGACCCAGCCAAACGCGTCGACAGTAATCGTTTCCCCTTACTCTTATGTATTCTATCTCTTCCGGTGTAAATGTCGCCATGGATATGGACTTCACCCGATGAGGCGGTGTCAGCCCACGCCTGAAACGACGACCAACAAAGATAAGTCATTGTTTGTTGATCTAATTTAACAGCAATAACGCAGAATAACACTTACAACATTCCAGAACATTTTGAACATACAAAGGAACCGATTGTAGTATTAACGTACGTAGGCCCCCGTTGGTTACAATCTAGACAATATTTATTTCCATTTAAAGTTATAAGTTCACGTAAAATTTCCAAATTTTTGTCATCTTGCTTCCGACGGCTCGCAGCCATTTTCACTATGTTATGTATATCAATATATTACGTATGTATTGTATGTCTATAAATTATGCTGAACTGAACCGTATTGTTTTTTTTTTTTTTGTTTTGCGCGATGGCTTCTCGGTCTTATGACC